>VALG01005060.1:0-11537 GCA_009835305.1 Ipomoea purpurea
ACATCCAGCCGCTATAGTCATGGCTTCTTTTACATATGAATAAAACGTGGGGGTCAGAACGCATATAGGTTACTTGATCTCTTCGCCCAACTAATTTTGAGACTCATTCCAGCAAGACACAAGCTCGGCTCTTTCTTTACATCTCCAATGAATATTTTAGCACTTCACTTGTCACCCTGTGTGTATCTCGTGTGTGTTCAATACTGTTCTTTTTCAAGTCTTCAATGGCTTTTCTATATTGATACACCAATATATACTACGTTGGGGTGCGGATATTCTTTGATTTCTGAAGGTTTTGAATCTTGTGCTTGTATATGTTTCACAATGGTAGCGCCTTCATTTTGGATTTGGTTGTCACCATTCCTGCACAGATATCATATTTTTATTTCACTCGCATTACCGTGTACTACGCGACTGAATCGTGGGTGACAGAACGATACCTTGTATTTTGTCCTGTCCATTTGCGAGTTCACGCATACCGTCATATCTCGTACTCTCGGCAACATAAAGATCACTTTTGGAGTACCGCAGCCCAGAACGTTTCATATTTTCTTGATCAGATACTGAACCAGCTTTAGCCATGAGTCTAACCTGCGAGCTCTCTCGCTAGTAAAATTCTCTCTTTAGTCGCTCCGACCAACTAGATGCGATATCACTGTTATGCCAGAAGTAGTGTGAGAATTCTTGACTCTGTGAACATGTGCGAGCTGAGATTACAACATAGACATCTAGAGGCTACAGAGAATATTACCAATCCGATCGAACGAATTGGGGTATCCATGATGGCACACATACCACACATCAGCAGAGCACATGCCAACCCACATTTACACATTGGGAAGGGGGGCTGGGACGTATAACAATAAATTCCTAACATGTGTCGAAAGATATTTCACTTTCAACATACATTAATGAATTCTAGATCCCTATAAGTGCGGTTTTGTAATCTTGGTTTGGTTTTGAAACGCTTTGGTGCTTAAAATCCAAATCTCTGCTTGTCTTGCAAACTTGGCACGCTTCTTGCTCTTTGCACCTTGCTCAACATCGCTGTTGTTGTCTGCTTGACTACACTTCGTGCTCTTCGCATATCTGTTTCATTTCGACTTTCAGCCACATTGATGCGGGTCGGTGTGTGGCGCGATTTTTGGGTTTGTCTATCATGAGAATTCTTGAATTCCGTAGACTCTGGCTACAATCGTGCTCCTTATACTGATCTTGACAGTGTGTACACCTTCTCGCACTCTTGATCGTCTTGGTATCTACTATACCGACATCTACGCTTGATGCTATTGCTAGCTGGCACTTGAGATGAAGTGATGCTCTCGATCATCGACTTGAGTGGGATGTCGGTCTGGCTCTTCGTCTGAGATTGATTTCGGTTATTCTAATTTAATTGAAGTTCCGATTGTTATATCCAAATTATTGATGATTGCTTCAGGGTGGGGTGCAAATCTAATACTTAAGAGATGTATAGTTGATTGCATATTGTGATACAATCAGATTCTACAATAAATGTAAAGATTCTACACCATTATTCGAGTTAGTGAAATCCATACTAATCCCAAGGCTTATTATCTTTGAAACGCCATTAACCTTTAGTACGTTAATTCATGTTCAGTATATCGAATACTTGTACTGTAAACACCCAAAATATAAGTTATACCAATTAAATATTGTTATTCATCGTGGTAAGACTATTCTACTTCTGCATACTGGTCTTGAATGATTCTAGATTACGTTGATAGCTTTGTTACTAAAGACCTACGTATATTTCTAGAAGGAGATCTTAAAGTCACATTTGGACTCAAATCAAGAACTTTTAATTACAAAAATATTTGTATATCAAATTAAATAAAATCAATAAAAAAATACTATTCAACTAAATTATAACTAGATTATGTGTGTGTATTTATTTTATATCATATGAATTGTATATCAAACTTAAATATGTAAAAAACAATACTATATATAAAATATACACATATGTATATTTAAGAAATTGGAGGAATTAAGCACATATGTATATTAGATTATATATACATATACTAATGTCATATTAATTAAATTTATTATTATTATTATTATATATTATTATTATATTATTTATTATTAGTATAAGAGATTAGTTAATGAGGGGCAAAGTTGTAAGTAATTCAGGTAATGCTAAATTACCTATTCTAAACAGTATAAGGTATATATAATATTGGAATCGTGCAGTGCAGGGGTTAGAAATTTACATTACTTATTTAATTTATGGAAAACATATCCCGCATAAATTAATGTAACTACAGTTTAAAATTATGAATCTGGACGACCAGCTTACAACGGGACTCGGCATTCTCGAGTTGTAATATCTAACGATCAATATACGCATGTAGGTATATTCGGGTCAACTGCGCATAACATATGAACCAGACAAGTAAGTTTATTGACTATATAAAACTGAGAGCAGAAACGGCAATTATCTCATATTGACCTGTAGTTCGCGCACCCTATATTATAGAAAAAAAAGGTAATGACTCTGTTATCCTGAACAAACGCCCTATCAGGGCGGTTCATCTATATATTCTTTATTCTCAACCTAGCAGTCAATCGGGATATGCATCCTTAAGTTCATACTAGAGCATCACAAACTAGCAATTATTATTCCTAGACTCTAGAATACATATGATTAAGGATATGACCATCTCAACGATATGTGAAAATGTTATCTAATACTTAATATATATAGGTGCTACTAGATATTACGGGAGTTCGTCAGCGGTATAACACTTTTACCACCTGAGGAGACAACACACGGAATGGGGGGATATTATACATTCAAACTGGGAAGCAAAATCGCTGAGTGGTAAAACCAGACGGGCTCAGCTTGCACTACAAGTAGGGTGATCATAGATTCATGCGCGTCAACATTGCTCTCGCCGTACGGGACACTATGTTATAGGTTTCGGTGCATTAATATAATCTGCCCGCCCTCGACGTGTCCTCTCGCTTTTACGGCTGCCTGCTAGCCAAATGGTCGATTACAAGAATCATCAGGTTGTTTGTTAGCGTTTAGTAGATTTGGCGATTCTACATGGTGTGAGTAACTATTTACCCCCTACCCCCCACTGACTTTTTCATCAATGAAAACGTTCCCGGCGAACCTTCGTGGAACCAGGGACCATGCTTAGACACCTTCGATCGCAATTTCACACGGATTACGTAGAAACCATCCTAACGATCCGATCCAAGCAATAACCATACCACCACATACCTATATAGCTTTTCTAAACATAATACCCAAAGCACGCAAACATACGCCATTCTCCGCCCAACTATACCCAAGAAGATATCAATGATACACCTAGGGTTTAATTCTCCTTTTTAAATCATCAAGAACCAATTCATCTTCTTAGATCAATGATGTCATACAACTATCAATGAACTATCTATACATATCAAGTAACAGCCATGTAATCATCGCAAGAACACCATACTTATCAAGAAACTTTCAACATCAGAATTATCCAACGATCACACATCGGAATCATCATACCAAACATTCATAAGAATATCATACTAAAATCTCAAATAAGCATGGAGGGAAAAATCCCTAAGGGGGGGATTCATAGCTATGAAAATAACGTTTTTGTTCTGAGATATGGGTTACTCTTAGCCTTAATGCTATTTTGGCTATGAAGGGTCGTTCTTGTAAACTTCTTGGCTTCTTGATTTCCCTAAAGGGAATTTGGAATCTTTGGGTGGCGTGAGAGATTATTGTGGTGGGGTTCAGGTGCCTTCTAAGTTCCTATTTATACTATCAAAGTCTTTACTTAGGGTCCATTCTCTAGGAACTAGGGATTGTGTTTTAGAGCTGCAGGGCTCATGACTATGTGCCTCTTCCTAATTAATGACCTATAATTTAACATCATTCTTTTGGATAATTGGTTAAGATGATAATTGGTCTTTAGGATCGTTAAAGCTGAGATGGGTAATCGCTCAGGATCTTCTTACATCAAGATAGGGTAGTTACTACGTAAGTTGCATACAGAATTCAAGCTGTTTACCGTTCTATAATTTTTATAGACACTGCATGAATATTAAGATGTATTCACTCCCTGGTTATCAATAGAAAAGAACTTGTCATATCTTCTTACCTATCAACGATCTACATTGCTTCAGCCACACTAAGAGAATGACTACGATCATCGATTAGTCACGTGACAGATTCCACATCGATTATACGTTCAAAGGATGCAGATAGTAGGCTCATAGTCTGCTCGCAGTTTTCTTGAGCTGCGGATTTTGGTCTGAAGAGTTTATTCGATATACATTCTTATAGGGAGGTGGTGGAAGTCAGCTCGCAGGAATCTCCTCTGGAGATGCAAAAAAAAAAATATACCATGTTGATGATTTAATAATCATCAATTTCTAAAGAATTTACTTCATTTTAAGTTATGGGTGTTCTTGTTGCAGATTAAAACTTTTGGATATCATTCTCTAATCACGGCGAACATGATTCTTTCTTATTTTGTTAAGATTTACACAGATGGGGGATATACTTAATAATCTGTCATCGATACTTTGATTCTATCATATCATCCGTATGTATTCTCCTTATCTTTTTTCTCTCTATAGTACTACTCCTTGGTAGGTCAGGATACCATACATTAAGGGTGTAGTATTAACAACTAGTTAAAAGAATTCTACATAACAATCAAAACATTTTCTCGCATAATTTAATTGATAGGAAATATCAAACAACTTCTAAAGCTTTAATCCCAACAATTTTCATGTGTTGCATGACAAGTTTTGTATTGCTTCTCGCTTGCCCTCTTCTAACTGGAGGGTGAGTATTAAGATAATATGTGTAATATATATCAAATGATTGAGTTTATTGTACTTCCTTATTACTACCCGGGTTTATATTTTTAGGGTGTGTACATGTTCCCTATATATACATATACATATTGCGTAATTACATTTTCTACATACTTTGATAAGAACTAATAAGTTGCTCCGTGATTAAAAACAAGAAAAATTGGTTCAGACCGATAGGTCATCGGTCATTCTCTCCTGGCGGGTAAAGCTTATACGTTTATACGGAGTTTTTATTGATTGAGATTGAGATTGAGATCATCCCTGTAAGCTGTCACTACAAAACAGTATCCTAAACATCTCTCCGGCAAACAGGGCATGAAGCATGTCTTGCCAGCCACTTGTCCACACAACACTCAAGTGGAATGTGTGATTGAGCGCGGCAAGTTTCTTGCAGTCTCCCCTACTCTCACATCCTGTTAATTAGGATAAGATGTATGGGTTTAGCAGCTAGTATAATGTGGCATGAATCAGATATGACAATTCAAACCTACCTGCAACATATTGTGCAGCATATGGTCTCTGCTGCTTTCACTTCACTTGTCAACACATGAGAAAGGAAGATTTTTTAAGTGAATCCCCTGACAAGCCTCTCAATGGAACTTCGCCGCCGTACTCATCACTGCTCGAGTTAATAATGCCCTGCAAATTTCAACACAGTCATAATCATCAATAAAGAAGAAAGTGCAGAAACCGGCTTAGTTAGTGTGAAGTGGCGGTAAACTCTCATCACTTAAGAGAGGTCAGGTGTTCAACCCCTACTCTCAATGGAAAAACCAATATGAACAGCCTCTTAAATTGGTCGACATGGTGCCAATAGGGATTGGTTTAATTTGAATATGGTACGGGTTCTTATAGTTAGGGCTTACAATGTGAATATGTAAGAAAATCAATCACCCAATTCCATTAAGATTTTCAAGCCAAAGTTTAGTCAAGAAACTCATCATGATGAACAACCATAAGTACACTAGTGTTAATATGCTGAGGTGAAATGTTATCTTTCAAAACGAAGATTGTTTGAAACTTCGATTCTATATAAGCATCAGGCAAACTACTATATGACAGAATTGAAGATTATGTAGAACCAAGTTGTGTCAAAGAATTGAAAGCCTGCTCCACTGTATTCATAGGAACATACCTGCTGGTCATAAGCTCTCGCACTTGCTGCTGGAATTGTCCATCAACAAACCTATGATGGAGAAGCTCCTTTATGAAATCTACCTAAAACAAGTTATGTAGACACAGTAAATTCAGAATGGCGGGAGGATCAATCTATAGCAACTCAAATGGACTTTGTGTTCAGGGCATAACACTTTATGTCAAAGTGATAAGTCAATAAAAGTTAAAGATTGTCATGTATGGAGCATGCTAACCAAAGATGATGATGACTATGTGAACCACAACACTCTGAACACCAATAAGCATGGAAAGCCTCCAGCACTTCTAAGGACAGTACTGCCCCAGCAATGGTGCAGAGTCCTGCTCCTCGAAACACCCCACTTTTAGCAGCCAACCAGCTAATGCACCAAACACTGCACCCAGTAAAGCCCCAACTACATTCACCAAAATTAAAATATTTCAGATGATTAATAGCAATACAACCCTCTCATCATGTGTTGCCTATTACATATAGCCTTATCACTTTCCATGTTTTCTAGCTATAGTATGTTGGACGGACGCCAGTGAATGGTCAAATCCAGCCAGCTAGCTAGGTGATTTTAGGCGGAGGTCAGTAAAAGACCAATTCCTCTCGAAAATGTGGCCGTATATAACGAAATAAGTTGCATTTTTGCTTCGGTTTATACTGTTGGCGTAAACGCTTGATTTTAACAAGTGATATCAGAGAGAAATTGTTGTGTGGGCTAAGTCCAAACTGGTATAGGAGAGGGGAATTATTGGCAGAGCCCAGAGAGGCGGTGAAGGGCAAATTTCTGACTGGGAAATTCTTGAGCGAGGTGGTGAAGGGCCAAGTTCTGACTGGAAATTGTTGGAGTCCGAGGTCGGCCAAATCCAATATCAGTAGCTAGGTGATTGAAATTTTTAGTAAGGCTTTGATCCTAACATGGTATTAGTATGTAAAGATCAAACAAAACTACAAGCACAACTAAATTATCTAAGAATTTCAAAATCCAAGCTATGCATCAAAACTGGGACTGTAAGTTCTAGCACGTATTTACCGTGAAAATACTTAAAAAAGAAGCATACAGATGTGTGCGTACAATTACGAAGATCACTGTAAGAGCAAGAGATGCCGTAGAAGTGATCAAGCTCAGAAAGTACTGATTAAGCGTCATTCCCTGTCCCTTGTGCCTTCTTCGTGAAAATCCGCACGTCAGACCCGACCAGAGACGCCGGCGGGAAGAAATCGATCCACACGAGCGCAAGCCTGTGCAGAGAGCCTCGATCATGGCCGCATAGGCGTGATGAACCAGCTCCATACGATCACAAACACAAGTGAAGGTCAAATGTTTAGCTTGAGCTGACTGGTTAATCGACGGAACCTTTTGGTTATCGTGGCCGCCGGGAAGGGGGGACGCCGAAAAATGGCGTGCGGGGAGAGAAGGGATGAAGTCAAGCAAAGGAAGACCGGTTGTGGAAGGTAAGGCAACCAGAATTTAATTAGTGCCAAAAGAATCTGGAATTTGCAATTTATCCTCAACACACACAAATTAGTGCCAAAAGAACTAGAATTTGCAAACTACTCTCATAAGAATATACAATTTGCAATTTACTATCTAAACTTCTAAAGTGTTAACACTTATCACCACACGATTAAGTTGACATTTAATTTTCTTAGGTAGAACTGTACTATAAGGTTCTCTATGGTACCGAGAATAATGGTGAAAGAGAGTGTTTCTTGTTAATATGAAACTGGAGCAACTCGCCACTTCTGTGCGAGTAGGATCATGTTCAAAGACTTCCAAGCCTTCACTCAAGGACAAGGAGAACAAGTATACATGGGAAATGATGGTACTTCTGAGGTAAGAGGTAGATGAAATGTAGCGATTAAACTTAACTTTGGAAAAAACTTGTGTTTGTCAAATGTGTTTATGTTCCCTCTCTTACGAGGAATTTGGTCTCAGGTCCCTTGTTGGTTAGAGCTGGGATAAACTCGTGGTTAGTCGAAGAATGGTAATGACTCGTAGAGGGGAAATATCTAGGAAATTCTTATCTGTGGGGGGGCTGATTTGTTGCCCCTCATTGCTTACACTTCCCAAAACATTCAAACCTTTATGGATAATCTATGCTATCGCACTGCACGGTTTGCGTATAATTGCTGTTTCTTTTGATGTAATGGGTTTAAATGCACGAATAACTAAAATCTATTAGTATGTTTTCGAAATCTGCAAAATATTCATATTCACCAATGTGAAGTATGTGTCGAGGCTAAATAGCTATAAAAAAAAACTGTTTCTTACTATAAAGCATCAGCTATCAGCTTTCCGTTAATTCACTCAGAATATAGAACTTTAAGAGTAGAGAGACTAAATGTGGAAAAAATATTATACATCCTCTATAGATGTTTTCACGCCGTTATTCAAAGCTAATATTACTTAGATTAAAAAATGCAAAAATTTGTTATCTTATAAAACCGGAAGTAGAAAATCAGCTAGATACAAATGTCAAAAGACTTAGGTTTGATAGAGGTGGGAATATGATCCTCATCTCTAAAATCCTTTTGTGAAAAACATGGTATCATCCATGAGTGAATGCGCCTTATTCCTGCAACAAACTGCATAGCGAGAGGAAAAAACAGGACTCACAAAGAGATGATTAGTGTTCTCCCTAGATCAGCCCGGGCGCTTCAACCTCTTTGTGGGGAGAAGCAGCCCTGACAGCTAACCACATTCTCAACAAGATACCACATAAAGGGTATGAAGAAACTCCATATTGAGCTATGGAAGGGTTATGCGCCGAACCTGAAATACTTCAAAGTGTGGGGGTGCCTAGCAAAGGTGAGTCTCCCAACCTTTAAAAGGCGTAACATCGGGTTTAAAACCCAAGACGCTGTTTTGTGAGATATGCAGAAAACAGGCTGCATACAAGTTTATGTAACACCCCGTATTTACAAACCCTAAAACCAATTAATCATTTAACCAAATATCAAAATAAAGAATTAAATTACAATAATTAATTTAGAAAAAGACCCACCATAGTCCGTGGGCCCTCACCCCTAAAACCCAACCCTAGCCCTAGAAGTAATAGAATTAGCAAGCCTATAATATTGGATCCTAATTAGGACTCTTAGGTATATAAATAGGGACATAAGAGGCACCTAGAACCCCCACCACAATAATCTCTCACCACCCAAGGAGTTCAAGAACCCTTAGGAGAAATCAAGAAAGAAGAAAGCTTAAAGAAAGACCCTTCATAGGCCAAGGAATTAATTAAGGCTAAGAGGTAACCCATGTCTCAACAAAAACCTATTTTTCATAGCTATGATTCCCCCTTAGGCCATCCCTCTATATTCTTGTGTCTGATGAATCGGTTATAATATTGATGATGCGATCTTGATAATTGGTGATATGATTCTATTTTGCGATCTTGATGATCTTGGTGATGATAAGAGGTTCTTGATGATTATATGATGTTTCTTGATGATTGTATGAGGTTCCTTGATGTTTAAGTGCTATTCATTACCGAATCTTGATATGAGAAGATGAATTGTGTAATTGTAGATTTAAAAGTAATTTAGAAACCCTAGGTGTATCGTGGAAATTCGCAGGGTATTATTCTTAGTGTATTGGTTGGGGAATTCGCATGTTTGGGTGTTGATTATGTTTAGAAAAGCCATGATAGGTAGTCATTCGTATGTCTCTCGCTTTTGATCCGTTAATTGTCTAGGTGGTTGTCATTTGATTACGTTTAAAGGTTGTCTAAGCATGGTTTCGGGTTCCACAAAAGTTCCCGTGGCATTATTTGTGAAAAAGATTCAGTGGGATGGTTAGGGGACCCGCCACCTACCACGGCGAAATAGACATCACCGGCATGGGGCAGCCGACAGGCGGGCATGCTGCCGCCGGTCACCCGCCTGGGCCGGAAAGCTGGTCGCCGCGGGTGACCCTTCACCCACGTACCCGCTTGGAAATACCCAACTTTTGGCGATCTCGGCTCCCCGTTTTGATGTTTCCCCGACCCTCGTTGGTGGTCCCAACGGACTCGTTATCGTGCCTATTTCAGTTTGAATTTCGCTGTACCGGTTCCGTAGGTTTTATGGTCTTTATATGTTGCATGCTAGTTCGAATTGGTCCTATACCCGTTAGACCTAGGGGTGGAAGAAGTATGAACCCCTTTAGATTATTCTTAGTATCGTGAAGGATCACGCATCAGGTTTTGTTATACGTTTTTCCCCCCTTTCCCAATGTGGAATGTGGGTTGCATGTGCTTCTATGTGTTATGTGTGCATGAATACCCCATTCGGTTGCGATCAGATTGGGTATTCCTGGAGCGCGGTTCAGAAGCTGGCTGCGGTCAGATTTAACTCTTGGGCTGCGGTCCACCGTTTTGGTTCGATCAAACGTTCTACATGAGCTGCGGTTCATATTTCCTGGGCTTGCGGTCAGTGACTACTTCTTGGGCCTTGCGGTCCACCTGTTTCGGTTGCGGATAAAACATTATTGATGACGTGCGGTTCATCGGTCGGTTGCGATCGACCACTCTGTGTTGCATTACGGGGATTCCAGGGGGTTGCTACGGGGCCGTGTCAGAGTTATATGCGCTGACCCTCATGTATGGGCATGCGATTGGTCCTGTTGGGCGCCAACAAAGATAGAGATGTTATCTTATGGTGATTGAGAGTATGGCCGACAGCTGAGGAAAGGTTGTACGATGTCGCGAGCTCAGTTGTTAAAACGTTTGATCGCACATTAATAACCGGTATGTTGAGAACGGGTGAGCCAAAGACGTGTTAAATCTGAGAGCAAGTCACAGACCGCTTCTGAAATAAAGAGCATCAGGGATATATCCAAATTGCTTTGTATGTAAGTGCTAATTGACTGCTGGCTTTGGAGGTATCATGCACACATAATACTATTAACAAAATGTATCCTCGTAAGATAGTCTAATCCCTTACTATGTTGTGAAGGCGGGGAGAAATCGTATAAAAAACTATGCGTTGATCCTTCATTTACTAAGAATAATCTAAAGGGGTTCATACTTTATGTCTTTCACTCGACTTAGTTGGTCCAATAGACTGGGATACAATCTCAAATTGGTCGTAAACATCTGTAATAGATAAGACTCATATTCAAAACGGTCTTGGATTACCGAAGGCTACTTAGAATGTCTTACGGATAGCTGAACATAGGCGAAGGAATAGATGAGATAAGTCTTCATGTCGTGTACACACGAAGAAGTTCGTTGTGTGCTTTATAGGGAATAATTCAATCGGGGGCCGAGATCCCAAAGTTGGGTAAATTTTCACGTGGAAGCGTTGGAGGTGATGAGTAGATCTCACACTCACTGTGGCATGTGATCTTCTCGCAGACGCAGTTGGAGTGGCGCGGGGTTAACGCCAGGCACTTGCTCCGTGCGGCTGCCCCTGCCGGTGACTTGACTACATTGATATATTTGGCTTATCAGGCACAGACGGTGGTAGATCACTGGTTGGGGTGAGCGCGACTAGAGGTTTGAGAGCATGGTTGTTGGCGTGATCGACTATAATCTTCTCCTGAATC
>VALG01005061.1:0-12960 GCA_009835305.1 Ipomoea purpurea
CTTGTTTAGCTTTTTTTTTTTTATTAACATGGAGGAGGACGCGTTTTTATCCCTGAAACGACGGCGTTTTTGGACTCGTGTCCTGACAATGCCACTGGTGGACACGAGTATCAGGGCATAATTGCCGATTTAAACTCAATGTGGCGATACTTTCATTCAAAATGGAGCCTTTATTTAAGTTATTGGTAATTTATTTGTGCTGATAAAATTGGTTGGGATAAAATTAAAGATCATAGTAAATAAAATTCGGCCCTTGCCAAATTTATTTTTTTTGAGAAGTTTTAATCTCTTAAGTTTTTTTGTTAACAATTCTTAAATTTAAGAGTCAGTGCACTGATTCTAATGATAATAACGAAGTTCAAAAAGTTAGTAAACAAGTTATATAATAACTCTCTATTATTCAGATGACAATGCCTGGAATATCGCTGTTTTCCTGGTTCCAGTTCTTCAATGATTATTTGACGGAATCTGCTACTTGGTACCTACTAGTCGGAAGACCACGACCTTTCCGTCCAACTACCCGACATTCCGACCAGGTGGGCGGAAGCCACCAGTTTTGAGAGCCAGGGCCTTGGGCCCGCAACCGACCCCATCCCCCACCACACATCCATACCCCAACCAAGGGTTTTCTTCACTTTTTTATTATTATGGTAGTGCAGCACGCTAGGTGCTTGGCCTCCCGAAAAATCATAATACAAAGGATATTATTCCCAGTATAAGGCCTCCATTAATATTCTATCTTTTTTGCGTTATCGCTCTGAGCACGTGTCAAGGTTGGCACTAAGCTCAATTTTCTATATCCTTATCATTTTCTGTGTTATTGTCTAGATTTTCATTAATTTTTTTACTCATCATTATTACTGCTATGATGTTAATAAAATTTTATTTTACTTTTATGGATCCTTGAATTAAAGTTTTACATAAGACCATAGATGCATCATAATTAAATTACAATATTATTATCTTTACTACAGTAATATTTCATAATTTCACTATTACTACAAATTCCATAATATCTTGATTGCACGTGTAGATTCATAATTTCGTACTATAAAATTCATTAATTTTAAAACCGTTATAATTATACAAATTAATGCAAGCATGATAGTTCTGTTGATTTGTTGAAACAGGAATCAACAAATTGAAATCTAAAGGTATAAATTCTTCATGAAATCTACAGGTATAGAAATTTAGATCATGGAATCACGCGCCCACGCTTGCATTAGATATGGAATCTAACAAGTATAGAACATCTCACGGGTAGAGCTGATGATTTTATATTCAAACCATCCAAACTAGACAAGGAGACAACAGATACACATGTAATTTCTCTTCACTTTTCAAGCTGAAGTCGTATAGATAATTTTTCATTTCTTTTTAATCTTTAAATCTTTGAATTTTTTAATGAATTATTCTTTTATTGGAGATTGGTTCATTGATCCTCACCACAACAAAAAGTATAGATATTATAATTAAATGGTAGCTAAATCCTCTCTTTTCGTTTCCTTAGTTGATGATGACAACCGCGGTGAACTCTCGAGCTACGAGCAGTGACGGCTGGATCCTCTCTTTTGTGATTGGCCCCCCGCACCAATAAATCCTGGCTACGCCCCTGCCGATCGAAATGAACGTTCGGAAAAACCATGTGGGAAATTACGTCCAACAACGGTTTTTCATCGGAAATAGCGTCCAACGAACAAAAAATGGACGGAAATTCCGGATAGAATCACCACCATTTTAAAACGTGGGAATTTCTGTCCAATTTTTTGTGTTGGTTGGAAATTCTTACCAACGTTGGACGGGATATGAGCATATCATATTTTTGTGTTTTTCTTTCAATTGTTGGACGGAAATTCAGACGAACTGTTGGATGGAAATATAGTATCTTTAATGTTATAAATTTCTTTCCAACTTTTGGTAGGAAAATCTTAAATCATATTAAATATTTTTATTATTTTTATTATTATCATAATTTTTTTCTACCTATTATTATAAATTATATATCATCAACAAATTAAGGAATAAGGGTCAAATAGACCATCGAACTGCACACAATAATGCAATTAGGCCACTGAACTAAAAAAAACAACAATAGGCCACTAAACTAAGCAATTTCATTCAATTATTCTAATTTACAGGTTTTGTTGGTTTACTAACAGGTCACCCAAACAATTTAAAATATATTTTAAAAAATTATTATTTAAAAATAATAAATTAATTTTTTTTTTTAAGAAAACAGCTTAAGCGTCTGTCCGTCGGTAGGTACAGTTTCTTCGTCTTTGCGGCCTGGAGATGGACGAAGAAATTTCTTCGTCTTCCGATGGCGCGAGACGAAGAACTCTTTCGTCTTTCATTGGGCGGAGACGAAATGAACTCTTCCCCGTCCGCCGCGCGCGGAGTATCGAATGGTAGACTTTGTTTCCAAGGGCAAGGAGACGAAGATTACGCTTCTTTACGGCTCTCCATGGCCGGGAGACGCGAAGAACTTTTCTTCTTCGTCCTATCCGGATGGCCGGAGACGAAGAGTTTCTTTGTTCTTAACCGCGTCTGTAGTGCGAGACGAAGAGATTTCTTCGTCTCGGCCGATGGAGACGAAAGAAGGTCTCTCGTCTCTGTGCTGTGAGCGAAGAAACTTTCTTCGTCCTGCCCGGGCAGGAGACGAGTTTTTTTTTATATTTTTTGTTTTTTTTTTTTTTAATTTAGATTATTTTTAAATATAATTTTTTTAAAAAATATTTTAAACCTTTATTCTTGGTGACCTAGATTAGTAATCCTACCCCCAAAAGAAAACTTGCTAAATTAGAAATAATTGAATGAAATTGCTTGCTTTAGTGAGCATAATTGTTCGTTTTTTGTTTTGGTTCATTAGCAGCGTTAGAGGTTGCGAGTTATTGCGTTGCAGTTTCATATGGCCTATTGTTGATGCCTTGTTTATTCCTTTGGTCGAAGTCTATTCTTATCACAACGAATACGTATATTTTTTCAAATTTGTGAATTTCATATTCCCCCGGTTACCTATTAACCCCTACCCGTGCAGACTATGATTCGGGCGAATATATAAGGTGTATTTTTATAGTATAGTTTAATTTATACCGTTATAAATTCATATAATATATTATACATTTATAACTATTTAATACCGCCTTCATTGAGACTCAGGGCTTAATGTTCTAGGCCTTTAGAGATACAAATTGATGGATATATCATAAACCAGTATTGTACAATATGTATCCCTTTAATTATTCCCGCTCCGGGCCCTCTTTATTATACTTGGAGATGTTATTGTATCGTGGTCATTATTATTTCAAGTGAGAAATCTTTGCAGAACAGTCTTAGTACAAAAAGAGCACCAAAAGTGACTCGCAAACTATACTCCAAACTTTCTTACCAACTAAGGCTAGCTAAAATGGCACCAAGTGCCTTAACTGCACATTCCGGTGCGGGGCGCGGTGCCGAACACAAAAAGAGTCTTGGGTGCAGCCTCAGCCGTGGCACAAATGGCAGTCGCAGGCCGCAGATCCCCATCCCTAGCTAAAGATTGAGCATTTGCGATTCAGAAAGGATAGACTCTCAAACTCGAGCAATGGCCTCCCTCACCCACCCTCACACCAACATGCTTAATGCATTGATTTTTTATTTTTATTTTTTCAATAATTCAGAATTTGTTTCCTCTCCAACAAAGCGAAGCCCCTATTTACCCACCCCACCAAACCAAGTGGATGGCAATGAAATAGGCAGTCCCACCTATGAGTAATATTAGTGTTATATTATTATATTTATGTTTTAGCCTCATAGTTGTTTTATATGTGGTTAGAATAAGTCTTGTGTTAATAACCTGTTAGATAGGACAATTAGGAGTATGTTAGTAATGTTTATTAGTTTATTATTATAATTATGTATTGAGTTTAGCGTAATATGTAATAGTTGGCTTAGTGGCTATGGCTAACCCACTTAGATAGGAGTTCTTTACGTTTGTTATTTCCTTTAGTATTGTAACACCTAATCCTATCTGAATTGAATTGGTTTTTCCCTATCTACTTGGTATCAGCTAGGTACGTTCCTAACCAACCTATTCTTTCTCGCCCAAACGCCGATCATGTCAACCAACTCTTCTGAGCGAACTGTGACGGCAACCCCTGTTACCTCTCCGGCCACCACCCAGAACCCGATCTCCGGAGCTCACCATTTTGTTTCCATCAAACTCACCTCCCGAAATTTCCTCTTCTGGCGAACCCAGTTAGTCCCTTTTCTCCGCGGACAAGGCCTCCTGGGCTTTGTGGATGGCAGTACTCCATGTCCTCCGCCCATGGTTGAGACTGCCGCAACTGGCGACTCGGGCTCCGGCGGCGCGACCGCGGTCTCTACTCCAAATCCGGCACATGCCGCATGGTTGCAACAAGACCAATCTATACTGTCTCTACTTATCTCCTCTCTTTCCGATGAGGTAATGTATTTGGCAGTGGGGCGTTCGTCTTCTCGGGAGGTCTGGGAATCGGTGACGGCAGCTCTCGGTTCCTCCACACGGGCGCGATGCCTAAATCTCTTAGGCCAATTCCAGACACTCTGCCAAGGAAACAGCACTCCGGTCGAGTATCTTGGTCGTGCCCAGCTCATCGTGGAAGCTCTTGCACTCACCGGCCGGCCACTCTCCCTCGATGAACAAATATGTACGTGTTCAGAGGCCTTCGTCGGAGTTCCGTGCGATGGCTGCTTCCCTCACGGTTACAGGTACTCCAGTGTCCATACCACAGTTATCCGATTATTTACAGGCGCAAGAGTTTATCTTCGCCGATGACTTTGCGGTGGGCAACGACGTGGGAGGCTCTGCAACAGCGATGTACGCCGGACAGAGTCACGGCCGCCAGTCGAATTCGAACGGTGGCTCCGGCGGTAATTCCAGAGGCGGACAGGGTCGCGGCAAGCAAGGCCGTGGTCAAGGCGGACAGGGTCGTGGTCGCGGTGGTGCTCCGAGATGCCAGATATGCAGGGCTCAAGGGCACACTGCTGTATACTGTTACAAAAGATACACCACCCAGCCGCCCAACCAACCGGCGCAAGCCAACCTTGTGGTAGCCGGCGATGAGGCATCCTCGGCGCAGTCAGCGTGGTTTCCCGACACAAGAGCAACAGCCCACGCGACGCCGGATCACTCCATGATGACGCAAATCCGATGACTATACTGGAAGCGATGTTCTTCGGGTTGGTAATGGCGCAGGTCTGGCAATCTCACGAGTTGGTCATGCACTTATTCCTGTTAATTCTGGTTCAAAGACTCTGTCTCTGTCAAATATTTTGCATGTCCCTATTTATCTGTTCCTCTATTATCAGTACATCGGTTCACTAATGAAAACGATGTATATTTTTAATTTCACAAGAATTATTTTGTTGTGAAGGACTCCGTAACCAGGGCGACACTGCTTAAGGGTCCCGCCACGGGTGGCCTATATCAACTTCCGGTGGCTCGGTCACATTTTGCTTTCATTTCTTCCCAGGCCACTCCCGTGGTGTGGCATCGCAGGTTGGGTCATCCACACGAACAAGTTCAAAATCGAGTCTTACAAAATTGCCCAGTCACAACAAATAAATCCAAGTCTATGGGGTCGTGCACGGTGTGTCAGCTTGGGAAATCCTCGGTTTTGCTTTAGAACGAGTAGTTTCATCTAGCAATAATGTCTTAGATTTATTGTACACAGATATATGGGGCCCATCACCTGAAATATCTTCTAGTGGTTTTCGCTATTTTATATTGTTTGTAGATGACTACTCGAGATTCTGCTGGTTTTATCCCTTACGGGTAAAATCAGACGTTTATAAAATTTTTGACACTTTTCGCGTGATGGTAGAACGCCAATTTTCGCGTTCTATCAAATCCATCCAATCGGATTTAGGGGGTGAATATAGAGCCCTACATAATACTTTCCAAAAACTTGGCATTATCCATAGGCAATCATGTGCCTACACCCACGAACAGAACGGTAGGTTGAACGCCGGAATCGGCACATTGTTGAAACCGGGTTGACCATACTTGCAGAAGGTTCAGTACCCCTTCAATATTGGGACTATGCCTTCGAAACAGCCACTTGTTTAATCAATTATCTACCCTCGTCAGCACTACAGTTTGAAAGCCCATATCACCGATTACATAAAACACTCCCACCATACAACTTCCTACGTGTCTTTGGGTGCCGTTGTTATCCCTATCTAAGGCCATATAACAGGCACAAGATAGAGTATCGGTCTGCACCCTGTGTCTTCTTAGGTTACCCCCCGTCCTTTAGGGGATATAGGTGCATGGATCTAACGAGTGGGAAAGTTTTTATCTGTCGTCATGTCCGATTTGACGAATCGGTGTTTCCTTTTGCTGACTCACATTCACAGGTTGCTACGGAGCCACATGAGTCCACCATGCCGTGGCAGCTGGGGCTATTGTCCCATATGACCCGCCAGCTGCAACACCGCTTGTGCCCACCATCGTGGTCCCCAGCACGGCACCGTCAGATCCGGAGCCAGTACCACTAGCCATCGCTCGCCCACCGCCTCGGAGGCGTAAGCGGCAGGTCCCACAAGACAGGTAACATGTCATGAGACTACGTCACATGACACGTGGCACAAATGAGCCCTTACAGGCACTAAATGTCACAACTGATCCAACGTGTTATTCACAGGCCGTGGGGCATCCACAGTGGCGTGATGCGATGGACCAAGAGTTCAATGCTCTTCTTCATAATAGTACGTGGAAACTTGTACCACCGCACCCGGGTATGAACATCATTGGATGTAAATGGGTGTTTCGTACAAAACGCATAGCTGATGGCTCCGTAGAGCGCTACAAGGCGCGTCTCGTGGCAAAAGGATTCAATCAAGTGGCCGGGGAAGACTTTTTTGACACATTTAGTCCCGTAGTCAAACCGACTACGGTGCGCATGTTGTTCTCGATTACTGTGTCGAGAGGATGGACTCTACGTCAGTTAGATGTCCACAATGCCTTCCTAAACGGTCACTTAACAGAAACTGTTTATATGAAACAACCGCCAAGCTACGAGGATCCGACACATCCAGAATACATGTGTCACCTTCAGCGCTCCCTGTATGGCCTGAAGCAGGCCCCGCGGGCTTGGTTCAAAAGGCTCCATGACTTTTTGGTTTCTGCAGGTTTTTCCCCATCGAAAACGGATGTCTCCCTTTTTCATTATTCAGCAGGGGCGTCACGTGTGTTCCTGCTGGTCTACGTGGATGACATTATTATGATGGGCGATGATGCTACTTTGATTGACAAGCTTTTACACCGGTTATCTACTACCTTTAAAATCCGTGACCTGGGCACTCCGAGTTTTTTCTTAGGGATCGAGACACTCAACCAGGATGGTAGCTTCATATTGTCACAACGTCGCTACATGACTGATCTATTAAACCGAGCTGGTATGACGGATTGTAAACCACTAGCTACTCCGGCGTCAGTCACTCAAAGTGTCACACCCTCCACGCAGCCATATGAGAATCCAACACAGTACAGACAACTAGTCGGGGCTTTACAATATCTGACTATCACCAGGCCTGACTTATCCTTTGCAGTCAACCGCCTCTGCCAGTTCATGCACTCCCCTACGGATGATCACTGGGTTTTGCTGAAACGTGTCCTACGGTACATCAAAGGGACACTCAACTGCGGGCTTCGGTTATCACCTTCGATGTCGACTTCGGTACATGCCTTTTCCGACTCAGATTGGGCAGGGTGCCCGGTGGACAGGAAGAGCACTAGCGGGTACGCCGTGTTTCTAGGCTCCAACCTGATATCTTGGCTTTCCAGGAAACAGCGAACAGTTGCGCGCTCCTCGACTGAAGCCGAGTATAAAGCTCTTGCAGATGTCTCGGCGGAGGTTACGTGGATTGTCTCTTTACTACGTGAACTTGGTTTACATTCAGGGGATCCTGCAACGCTGTGGTGTGATAACTTAGGGGCGACATATCTATGCGCCAATCCAGTTTTTCATGCCAGAACCAAACACGTCGAAATTGATTTTCACTTTGTCTGGGACAAGGTCGCATCCGGGGAATTTATTGTCAACTTTGTGTCTACCAAGGATCAGCTGGCAGACATTCTCACCAAACCGCTACCAGGGCCCAGATTTGCAGCTCTTCGAGACAAGCTCAACGTTGTTTCACATCCTTGTGTTTGAGGGGGTGTGTTAGTAATGTTATTAGTTTATTATTATAATTATTATTGAGTTTAGTAATTATGTAATAGTTGGCTTAGTCTTCTATGGCTAACCACTTAGATAGGAGTTCTTTACGTTTGTTATTTCCTTTAGTATTGTAACACCTAATCCTATCTGAATTGAATTGGTTTTTCCCTATCTCATCAGATAGTTTCAGATATACTCTCCTGTAATCCTATCTTTCCTGATTTGAAATGGAATTTGAATTCTCATATGGTATCAGCCTAAACACGATCCTACACCGCAAAACAACCAACGTCCTACTTACCCCCACCATGTCGTCGCATTCCTCTGAGAGAACCCCATCCGCCGCTGCCGGCGGCTCATCTCCGGCGACCGGAAATTCGTTGTCCGGAGCCCACCATTTCATCTCAATGAAATTGACCTCGAGAAATTTTCTTTTTTGGAGAACCCAGCTTCTCCCGTTTCTCAGAGGTCAGGATCTCATCAGCTATGTGGACGGCAACACACCATGCCCGCCGGCGTTTCTGTCCGCAACCACCTTCGGCGAATCGGGATCCGGCGCGACCACTGCTCCAACAACCCCCAACCCGGCGCACAAGGCCTGGGTTCTCCAGGACCAATCGATATTGAGCCTTCTCATATCCTCGATGTCGGACGAAGTTCTACATCTCGCGGTTGGCCAGGATACTGCCGCAGACGTATGGAGATCAATTTGCACCGCCCTCGGTTCCAACACGCAAGCGCGGTGTTTAAGCCTGCTTGGGCTGTTTCAGGCGCTCTAGCAAGGGGCGTCCACGCCCGGTGATTACTTCGGAAAAGCGGAGCTGTTGGTGGAAGCGCTTGCACAGGCCGGTCAGCCATTTTGCATGGCCGAGCAAAATCTGTACCGTTGAACGGGGCTTGCGTCAGGCAGTACAAGGGCAATACCGGCGTCGTTGACGGCACATGTTCTGGTTTTTCCTTCCCGACCTCCCGCGGATTCATCTGGCAACAGCAGATTTTATTCTTGCTGACGATTTTGCAGTATGCGCTGCATACCGGATCGCACTCGGTCTATGCCGGCCGAGGCAGTGCAGAGCGGAGGACGCTAACCGGCGGTCACGGCAAACCGATGGAGGCCGCAGAAAATCTTGGCGCGGGGCCGGAATTAGCGAGGTTGCGGCCGCAATCACACGTGCGTGGTCCCCCGTTGGCCTAAATTTGTAGAGCCATTGGACACCTGCGGTTTACTGGCTTCAAACGGTAATACAACCACACACACACAACACCCGCGGCAGGCACATGTCGCCGTTGCGGGCGAGACTCCGGTCACTAACCGTACCGTCGGCCGAGGCGTGGTAACCCTGACACTGGGGCCACCAGCTCAACGCGACTCGGAAGCTCAGAATGTTAACATCATTCGGAGTAATATCACGCGTCGTGAACTTAAGAGTGGGAAATGGTAAACGCTTAGAAATGTCGCGGTTTGGCCATGCAATCGATCCCCTCTGTGTCAAAACACCTGTTACTGAGTCTAATGTGCTACAATGTCCCCAAATTAACCTCTTCCCCTTTTTTTCTGTACAAAATTTGCTAGAAGGACAAATTCTGTGTTTTGATTTCATGACAGTTGTTTTCGTTGTGAAGGATTAAACCAGGCGGTGCTTCTTAAAGCCCGACTTTTGGAGGTCTTTATAAATTGCCAATTTCCCCGATCATTTCGCATTCGTCAGTTCCGGGCAACACCCACGATATGGCATCGCAGGCCTGGTCACGCGCTCACAAAATTGGTCACCAGAAATAAATTCTGCAACAGTTGTTCAGTTACACAAAAATAGTGTTAAGTTCGGGTCATGTACGTTTGCCATCTCGGGCAAGTCTTGTCCGTTTTCCATTTAAGAATAGAACTCAATACTTCTAGCAATTAATGTACTTGACTTATTGTTACACGGATATCTGGGGGCCTGCACCAGTTATCTCGTCTGTGCTTCCGTAATTTTTCTTCTCTTTGTAGATGATTTTGCGGCGCTATTTGCTGGCTTTTATCCATTCTAAGGGTAAATCAGACATCTATATAAACATTTGATGTTTTTCGTGTTCTGGAGAGCGACAAAATTCTTCTCTCGCGCTCTATCACGTCATACATCCGATTTATGGGTAAATACCGCAAACTACCACAGACCACATTTCAAACCTTGGAATTAATCCACCGTCAGTCGTGTGCATACCACATGCAAAACGGGAGAGTTGAGACGCGCAACAGACATATTGATCCCGAAAACGGGCCTTTTCTTTTAGCTCAAGGGTCATCCCCCCAACAATATGGGATTTTGCCTTCGAGAGCAGCGGCAACATGTGCTCATTATTACCTCCCCAACTCGTGTCCTAAAATTTGAAAGTCCCTTATTCCGTCATACATCAAAAATACACCCTATCGTTTTGCTACGCCTCGTTCGGGTGTTCTGTGTTTTTCCCTATCTTAGGCTTACAACTCGGCATAAGATACGGAGTTTTGCGGGATCCACTCCTTGTGTCTTCCCTGGTACCACTATCCTTTCCGAGGTATAGATGCATGGACCTAACCAGTGGAACAAATTATGTTTGCCGCCATGTGCGGTTTGATGAACCATTTTCCGCTTTTGTTACAGGTATAGCTCCAACGTGTGGGTGAGGATACACCCTGTATCGTGGGCACCTGGACCCATTGTGCCCGCTCATGTTCAGAGCTAACGGTGCACCCAGGCGGTCCCAGGTATTCACAAGATCTGACCCCGTCCTATAGGCTCAAGAACGCCAACCTTTAGTCAATTGAGCCCGCTGTCCCGACTACTCGGGGCGGGGTCGGGGTCGGGCATCGGAACCACAGGATACGGGCTCTATGTCATGTCGTCTTCGTGGTCAGAACTCCGGTGGTAATGATGAGAATTTTCAGGCTCTCACAGCGTTTCAGCCTGATCCAGAAATTGCTATTCCCAAGCTGTTGGCCCATCCCAGCAGTGGCGGGATGGCTATGGACTCAAGAGTTTAATGCCCTATTGCACAACAATACTGGAGTCTAGTCCCGCCTAAACCCACGATGAATATTATTGGGTGCAAATGGTATTCCGCACCAAACCGGAATGCTGATGGGTCGGTCGAAATGGTATAAAGCACGGCTTGTGGCCAAGGGTTACAATCAGGTAGCCGGAGAAGATTTTTTCGACACGTTCAGTCCAGTTGTTAAACCGACAACTGTTCGTCTTCTCCTTTCTTTGGCTGTAACCAACAAGTGGACGCTACGACAGTTGGATGTACACAATGCCTTTTCTGAATGGGCATCTAGCTGAGACTGTGTATATGAAACAGACTCTGGGATATGAAGACCCGGCTCATCTGGATCCATGTCTGCCACCTACAGAGGTCTCTCTATGGGTTTAAGCAAGCACCGCGAGCGTGGTTTAAACGCCTGCATGACTTTCTCCTTACTACTGGTTTTAGCGCCTCGAAGACGGATGTATCTCTGTTCTACTACAGTTTGGATGGTGTCAGGTGTTTTTATTAGTATACGTGGATGATATAATTATGCTAGGGAGCAGTGCTACACTTATTAACACCTTGTTGTGCCGCCTTACGACTGCTTTTAAAATCTGGGATCTCGGGAAACCCAGCTTCTTCTTGGGGATTGAAACCGGTTGACACCTCCAGCGGGCGTTATTTTGTCTCAACGGCGTTACATGAATGATATTTTGAAACAGGGCCGGTATGATAGACTGCAAACCCTTATCCACTCCTGCCTCGACAACTCAGCCGGTTACTCCGTCAGATGAACCTTTTGATAATCCCACGCAATATCGTAGGATTGTTGGGGCCTTACAGTATCTTACGCATCACTCCGACCAGACTTATCATATGCCGTCAACTGGTTATGTCAGTTTATGCACACTCCGACGGTAGATCACTGGGGCATGGTTAAGCGTGTCTTACGGTATTGTCAAAGGCACGTTAGACTATGGCTTTGCGACTGACTCCCTCACAGACTACTTCTATTCACACATATTTCCGACTCCGACTGGGCCGGGTGTCCCATCGATCGGAAGAGCACCAGTGGGTATGCAGTTTTTTTGGGCACAAACCTTGTGTCGTGGCTTTCACGGAAATAGCGGACAGTTGCGCGCTCCTCGACCGAAGCATAGTATAAAGCCTTAGCTGATGTGGCAGCTGAAGTCACGTGGGTTGTTTCCTTCTTCGGGAGTTTAGGGGCTACACTCTGGGTAGTCCTCGACTTGTGGTGTGCAAATTTGGGCGCGACGTATCTTTGTGCTAATCCAGTTTTTCACGCCAGGACGAAGCATGTTGAGATCTACCATTTTGTTCGAGCAAGGTAGCCAGTGGTGACTTTGTGGTTAATTTTGTATCGACGAAAGACCAGCTTGCAGGACATCTTGACCAAGCCTCTTGTAGGGCCCAGGTTTATTACTCTTCGAGACAAGATGAACGTTACGTTGTGTCATTGTCACCGTCCGCTTGAGGGGGTGTGTGAGTAATATTAGTGTTATTATTATATTTATATTTTAGCCTATAGTTGTTTATATGTGGTTAGAATAAGTTTTCTGTTAATAACCTCTTAGATAGGAACAGTTAGAGATAGTTTCAGATATACTTCCTGTAATCCTATCTTTCCCTGATTGAATTGGAATTTGAATTCTCATCCCACCTAATCAGCAGACAAAGGTTCATGCAGCTCAATCTCAGTAATAGGGGAATCAAGTCTCCCTTTGCACCAGCTGAGCTTCAAATCACAGAAACATAAGCACCCTGCAAG
>VALG01005064.1:0-10757 GCA_009835305.1 Ipomoea purpurea
AACAGTACAATGTCACAGTATACTTCCCAATCTCAATGATATCAGATAAAACACAATTTCCATTGATATACTACTACTATGTACTTCTAAAAAGGCATAGTTAAACTAAGAGAATGGAATATAAGATACCACTTATGCCTTCTATTCCATTGCTATCATCTGTTCTAACTTATACCAATCAACCATTTTTGCTTCCGTCACAGATCACACATCCACTATTTTCAATGAGTAAATTATCTCGAAACACACATTACACAAAAATCACAATACACTTATCATTATCCGTACTGCTTCATATCTCATTGCATGTTTCAGATCCGTGAAGTTAAGAATAACAAAATACTAACAAACTTCCTCAAATAGAGAATTTATATGTTGTGCATGCTTTCTAAGTGTCAAACTAATTTCTATGGTTCAAGATTGCGCTAACATAACATCAAGTATCTGAAGGAAACAAAAATCGAAATCAAAGCAGACAATGATATTATGAGAACGATTATAACTACGAATTTACAAATTAGCAAACACCCGGATCAAAATCAGAAAGAACAAGGGTTAGAAACTATACAATATATAGTCTTCAATCCATTTTTTCGGATATCATCTGCAATGAATCTAAGAGCATGTTTTCAAAATCAGACTAGGAGTTTCCAAGCATGAGAAGACAGTATTTAATCGACGCTGCTGTTTTGAATGATTACAATTACGAACAACGCGTGGGTACGATACAGATATGCGCCAATGATCTGCGCAATATATCTATCAAAATAACTAAGAAATCCGTAGAGATGAGGCAAAGCGACTACTGCTTATACGCTGGATTATGTAGAATGAAAGTATTCAATTCCTCATCTCATAAATTTAACACAGATCTTAATCAGCAGCATAGAGTACCAACAAAGACCAATAATTCTCAAGTTCTAGAAACGATCGAGTGAAATGAGAGAATCACTCTCATTTCCAGCCAACTTTAACTAAATCTGATTGTACGGAGATAAGGTCAACAATGTGAATAGCGGAGAGTGTGGTGAGAACGACGAGCAGTATTCGTCTTTTTTTTTTTTTTTTTTTTTTTTTTTTTTTTTTTTTTTTTTTTTTCTAATGTTTATAATATCTACTATTACCATTAGTGTTAAAATATTAAAACTGCTAAAATATCTATTTAGGATTTTATACCATTATACCATACATATATACCTAAATGACTAAAACTTTACCATGTATTTGTTCGCTCGATGTAAAATCAGACATATGGTTTCATTATTCGTCTTCGAATTTGAAAAAGTATAATTAATTATCCATGATTTATATTTTTTTTTTTGCTTTAATTAAAGTTGAAATAGATTAAGACACTAATTATATGACTCCTCTATTCACTACACTTTTAACTCAATGTTCTACATATGCAAGAAACTGAACATTTTTACACCCAGCGAAGGTTCGCAATCAGCGTTAACAATCAAGCGTTCTCCACAACCGCCTTATAGAAAACACAAGTATTTGGTGTCTCTTCAAAATACAACTTTCTACTAACACCTTTGAGTGTTGTTACATAATGGTGAGCAAGTCTCCGAGCCCTTAAATTTTGGTAATTACAATACGGAAATCCTCGACCTGTTTATCTTCAAGGCCGTGGCTAATCTAAGCCCCGTACCACTAGATGGTATCGAATTCAGTTAATGAGTATTTGAGTAACCCCTGCATACTGCTGAAAGTAAACATATTTTAGTTGCGACACAATATGCAAAGCGGATGCAGGTAGTGGAATAATCGACGATGTCCACACCCCTGAGTTTTTGAATGGTATTAGAGCTTCAGGTATTCCAAACCATGCATTGACTGTAAAAATTGGTTCCCCAGTAATGTTATTAAGAAATATTGATCACTCAGTTGGATTGTGTAATGGTACGCGGTTGGTGATCACAAAGTTAGCAGACCGTGTAATTGAAGCTGAATTAATAGATGGTGCTAACAAAGGTGAAAAAGTGTTGATACCTAGAATGTCGATGTCACCCTCAGACACAAGATTACCATTCAAGTTTCAACGACGACAATTCCCACTAATGTTAGCGTATGCAATGACTATTAACAAAAGTCAAGGCCAAACACTGTCACATGTAGGTTTGCTTCTAAAAAAAACCAGTTTTTGTGCATGGTCAATTGCATGTTGCTGCATCTCGAGTTAACAACCCAAGTGGGCTTAAAATATTGATTGCCAGCGACTCAAGGACAACTGCTACATCAACAACCAACGTGGTATACCATGAAATCTTCAATAATTTGTAATTGTTAATAAACAGCATTTTTTGATATTTTGTGTAAACGTGTTTTAATTTTTTCAAATATTCGTTCATATCGCAAATTTATCACAATAACGTAACAATTATTCACACAATTAGACAATAACTTGAACAATATCCCATCCCGTGCATCGCACGGGGACTATACTAGTCAACATATAAACATCAAGATCATCTCATAAACATCAAGATTATCTCATAATCATCATATCAATTTTACGCAAAGCCTTATTAAGAAGCAAGCATAGAATCATATATCAAAGGAGCCAATGAAGAAGATTATAGCAAGGAAAATAGGTTTTGTTGAGACATGGGTTACCTCTTAGCCTTAATTAATCCTCCATTGGCTATTAAGGTTCTTCTCTAAGATTTCCATTCAATTGATCTCCCTAGGCTTGGTGGTGGGGAGTCTCCCGGGAATATTTTCGTGTAATATAACTATGGGTAGTTCGGGTTCTAATTGCTTTCTAATCCCCTATTTATAGAATCAGGAGCCCTAATCATAATCTGAATAGTAAAAGCCTACTTCTTTATTCCTAATAGAGATATAGGTCCAGGATTCCTAATTAGAATCTGACTAGTAAAAGGTTTACTCTTTTATTCCTAATAGGTTTAAGACTCTAGTTTAGGCAAGGGTCCACGAACATGGTAGACCACATTAATTAATTAAAGGGAATCCTAACAAAATTAAATTATATTTAATTATTATTTAACGGGATTAATTAAATAATTAATCCGGGATTGAAGGCCGTAACACAGGGTGTTACAGGCAAGACCAAGGGCAGTGGCCTACCCATGGCCCCACCCGCGGGGAACATTATGATTATGGCGGGGAATTGTTTCCCCGTGGTTCTTTCTTTTGGTATTTGATGTTTTGACCTCCCGTGGTTGGATTATTGAGCTTTTGTGAGTCTTCTTGATGTGTCGTATGTCTAGAACGATGTGTTAGGAATTCATGTTAGGATTTGGTGTCTTGAATCGTGCTAAGGGTCCAACCTTGTGATTCGTTGGACTAATATGAGTCTTGATGGTTCAATGGAACCATTTTGGTTTATCCATTTTGATGTGCATGCTAGTTTGATGTTGTTATGCTAGTACGTATGGTTTGTTCCTTTCTTGTTGAGGGTTGGCAACTCGTGTTGCCAATCATATTGGTATTGGATTGTGGTCCATTGTTGTGAGTATTGCTTCATGTCTTTATTGAAACCTCTTGGTTGATTCTTATAGTGTGATATTGTACAAATCGTTGTACCCTTTGTTTACTTGATTGGCTATTAATGAGCCTCAATCTTCTTGATAATGACTATGTGTGAATACGAATGAGATTGGTGGTTTTGTTACTTGAGCTTTGCTCAGGAGATCGGTGGTTTGTTACTATGAATTTAATGGTACCCTCGTGTACTGAGAGAATGGTGGTATACTGATTGGTGGGGGACGACGGTCCCAGACCGGGAAAAGGTTGGACCTCAGAAATATAGGGTGGCACTCGGAGGTACAGGTTGGAACTGTGATAAGGCCGGGGATAGCCATAAGGTTTGAACAGGGCATAAGGTTGGAACGTGAAACTTGTCATTATGTGATTGTTGTATTTCTTGCTTATGAGCCTATCTTTGATGAACTCTACCTTGTGAATGTTAGGTTGCATTTAGAGTTGTGTATGTCGCTTGTTAATTGTGGTCTCTATTGCCTTGTTGAAGTTGTTGGTCTTGATCTTTATTGAGAGTGGTGATATGTTGATTGTTGTCCCATCTCTTGGTTTTCAAATGTTATATATTGTATTCCTTAGTTCCAAAACGGTTTTGACTATATTATATATATATATATATATATATATATATATATATAATATATTATATATGATATACTATATACACTTAAACGGGTATTGGTGGGTTACCAGCTTTATTTCACTGACCAGGTGTTATCCTTTGTCTTTACAGGTTTTGATTAGATCGAAGAGCGCGCTAGATGTGGACCCTAGATAGTGTAGCTCTTCCCGCTTTCCTTTATTAGACTTATTCTGTTTTGTTGGCCTGTGAGCCTTAAATTGTTGAACATGATGTTAGTTGTAGCCTGTGCACCTATCTTTTGGTATAGGTGTAGCATAGCACTTCCGAATTATCTTAGCTCCGCTTTGTTATGCTTAATGATAAACTGTTTCCCTTTGAACTTAAATTTTGAAATGTTGGTAAATTCAGGGGTGTTACAAAAATAGACTCAACTTGCACAAAAGATAAACCACAAATGCATGAACCAAAGATAGACAAAGAATGCATTGAATGAAATAGAGACCAAGGATGCACTGAGATCAAATTAGCATACTAGAAGACTCAACGGGGGAGGGATACGGGCCAATGGACCTGCCACTCCCACCCCGTGAAGGTAACGGGAGAAGGAGGCAGGTCCGAAACCCCCGCCAACCCCCCCCCCCCTCGACACACCTTGCGGGCTGTCTCGCGGGGGTCAACCTCCCGCGAAACACACCCGCTAGGCCAAAATGCAATGATGGACAGTAGCTCTCATCATAAGAAAAACTCAATGCAACAGTATCAATATTCATCAATACAGAGCTAAGATAACTTCAAGAAATTCCTCAAAACAAGGCCAAAATGCTAACAAAACATATGGAATCAAGAATGGAGGATCATGGCTCAATAACAACACAATATATACTCAAGAACAAGGCATTTTCAGAGACAATATCAAGAATGGATACTCAGCGATTTCACAGGAACATAGAACATTATTATAGGAGAAATAGCATTTTGAGGTGGACATGGGAGTTACCTTTTTAAGAAGCTAGCTAACCCAAACCTTCGAAACACCAAGTCATCAACCTAGCAAGCTCATCTCCACCTTTGGAGTGCAATCGTGGAAACACAAAAGCCCACCATGAAAGAGAAGAGGATAGATTTCATGAATGGATAGGCAAACTTTCAGACTATTAACTTTCAAGGGTACTCACTTTTAACTTTCACTTTTTACTTTTCACTGAAAATCCTGCTCTACTTCGATTTCACTTCAAAAGATTTATAAAACGCACTTCGTTAGACACATTGATAAACAGAACGAAAGAGGGCATTATAGCAAAACACAAAGGAAACTCACGATCCCTCAACGCATTCCTAAGCCGTCTACTTAGAGTTTCTGCTTAACTGCTGTTCTCGAGGTACTAGCCACTGAAACTTAGAGTCTTTCTTATGCTCAATCTCTTAACGTAGGCTCGTTTCCGCTAATCTGTATCCTTCTGTAGGAATTTCCACTAAGTTCTTTTTGTATCTAGTCTTCCGTTAAGACTTCAATCTTAGGAAAAGGAAGGGTATGTCCTTTAGATTGGCCTTTCGTACTGGACCTTAACTTTAGAGCTGTCTATACTCAATTCTTAATGGCAAATTCCGTAGTCTCCCCACGGGGGCGTAGCCGCGTCTGAGTTACCCAAGTTGTAACACCCCACAGTTTCTAACTCGTAATGGTATAACTCAGTTAACGCGAGACATGGTAAGCATCACGTGAAGCAGCGGAAATAACTAGAGTAAATAATTAGTGGGGAGTGTCGACCGCCCACAGCGCACCACTCGTGTATTGCACAGGCTGGAAGGGGTGAAACTAAAGAAATATAAGGTAAAAAGGTCTGGTCATTCTGTCATAAAAACCGAAAAAGCAGTAAGGGGGGAAAAGAATTCACCTGGCCAATGAAGTCTACATCGGATCCTCGAAACCATAAAGTAAAATAAGTGCTATAATCCATAACAAAGATCACAATGAAACTAGAGTTAGAATCTCGTATCTAACTGAGGACCTAATCGATAACTCGACGCTCGCACGACGGTGCTGGGGTCCACGCTGAATAGGGTGTTTAGGAGCAACAAATAGACAAATAAGGAAAAAGCACGACGGTTAGAAAGAGCCAGATTATATACACACTCAAGACCATGTGAAAGTACTAGGTAGAGGTAGTATTTTGAAAACATTTGATTCACAAGTACACGAACAAACTCAAGCTCATATAGATCGTGTACGATCGTATCATGCACCTTCTGCTGTAGGAGCTTGCACCCTATGCAAGTAGTCGACTAGGCATGCTGATATATCATAGGAGGAGTTATTCACTTGAGGTTCACAAATATCATTATATAGTCTCCAAATACTCTATCAAACAATTCTATACGTACATGACGCCCCCCCCCCCCCGCCCCGCCGCCCCCCCTGACTAGGATCGATGCGTAATTGGTAACAGCCCCGTGTTACGAGGTCCTAGAAACCAATTAATTAATTCGACGTCTAACCAGGGAAAATAGAAATAAATTCACAATGGGTTAATTAGTATTTTGGACGCCCACCATGGTCCAATGACCCCCATCCTTAAGCCCTCAAACTAAGTCCTAGGAGTATTAAACCCTCATAGTCATATAGAAATAGGGAACCCTTAAAAGGCATTTTTAGAGATTCCCCAGCCACAATAATACTTCCACCACCCAAGAGTGCTCCAAGAATCACCGCGGTAGGAGGAATCCAAGAAATCAAGAAACTTAAAGAAAAATCCTCAGTAGCCAAGGAATTAATTAAGGCTATAGAGGTAAGCCATAGTCTCAACAAAGCGTAATTTTTTATAGTTATGATTTCCCTGTAGGGTTTCCGCCCCAATTTCATTTAGTGAATGGGCGTGGGTTGCATGATGGAGTAGTTGTTATGGTAATGATGAATTGATGGATTCCAATGGAGATCTTGGTAATCGGCGGATTATTGGGAGTTCTTGTATGAATTATTGATGGTCTTGGTGATTAATTGGAATTGCTTGATGAATGTGGTGTTCTTCGATAGATTAGTGATGGTCTTGGTGATAATTGGTCATTCGTTGATGGGGGATTATGTGTTGTCGTTGATAATCTATGATTCCTTGATGATCTCAAGGGTCGGTTACTCCTTTGATGATTGTGTGTTGTTCTTACCGAATCTTGCAATTAGAGCGCGAAGTCGGTATCGTTGTTAACATGAGAAGAACGGATTGATTGAACCGCATGGTTATTATCGTCCTGATGTTCCAATCTTGGTGAGTCGGTGATGGGTGCGGGTGGAAAGTCGCGATGTTTGGCGGTTAATTACTATTTAGAAAAGCATGATTGGTAATACGTGGCCGTCGGGTTCTCGTATATGATTCGTTTTAAATTGGTCTAGTGTGATCGTCATTGTGTTGTAAAGTGTCTAAGCATCCCGGTTCGGGTTCACATCGGCTTCCCGGGGCAAAAGTTGGTGAAAGGATCCAGTGGTGAAGGGTAGTGGGGTAGGGGTCCCGCACCGCTACCCGACGACCAAACTACACTGTTTGGGCAGGGGCAGCCGCGGCAGGCAGCTGCCCACCGGGCGACCCGCTGCCGTTTGTTTTACTGTTTGGCCGGCGGGCAGCCGGCGCGTGACCCCGCACCCACCGGCTACGCCCTGGAAAATCGTCCCCCATCGGGACCCCGTGTACCCCGGTTTGAGTGTGCGCCGGGGCCGATCCCCTGGTGTCCCAACGACCCGGCTTTTGGTCGTGCCGGATGTCTAGGTTGATATTTCGTCGTACCGTTCGTAGGTTTGTGAGGTCGAGTATAATGCGGGATGCTAGTGAATTGGTAGTCCGTCGACCTAGGTGGGAAGAAGCATGGCAACCCCGTTAAGGCAATTCCGTGTTGGTGATGGATCACACATAGGTTTGATTTTATTTGTCGTATTCCCCCCGCAAGCGTAGGTAAGGTGTTGTTGCATGTGCTTGCTAGTCGGTGCTTGATGTGTGTGTGTTTGCCAAAGGTTCGGTAAGCACGACTCGGCTTGGCTTCCGCGAACGAGGAAGGGTTGCGGAAGCTGGCTGTAGTCAGATGCGGTTTCCTGGCTGCAGGTCAGATGACGTGTATCCTGGGCAGGAGACCCAGGAAGCTGGTTGTAGTCATCGATCGGAAGCGGGGGCGGACGTGCAATCAGATGCACCTCCTGAAACAATGGGTTCGGAGGCCGGCTGATAGTCAGGATGGGCTTCCTGCTTACGTCGAGGTGGGGGTAATTATTTCTTATGGGGCTTTGTTCATTGGGAACCAAAGCAATGTTTCCTCCGTGTGATGCGGTGGCAGGGGTGCTGCGGGGCCGTGGTAGCTATTAGCGCTGCCCTCATGTGATGGGCATGGGCGACTTGTCCTTGTGGCGCCAAACAAAATGTGCTATGTGTTGGAGAGATGGCGAGAAATTGTGGTTATGGGATTAGGTTGTATAGATGTGACCGGAAGATGGTTGATGTTAAGAGCTGTGAGTATGCGTGAGTGTATGAGTCAGGTCGGTTATGCTGTGCCTTAGTTGCCTGGTATCTATTGTGAGACTTCTAAGAGCGCTGATATAGACAATTGCTTGCGTCTGGCTTTAACTGTCGAGGTCGTCCCCGGTTTTAAGGAGCTAGAGTCCGTAGACTAGGTTATCTTCATGCGTCAAATTGTTTCTTCGTTATAATATCTCGGTACTATGATTGCTTTAGTAGTGGTATTGTAGTTTCAACTGCGTCTGGAGTGGGTGGGTACCAGCCATCTCGTCGCTGAACATGATATAGGGTTGGCTTTCAGGGCATAGCAAGGAGCTTATCAGCCTGGGAGCGTGCGGGAGGACCTGGAATGTAGGGAAGGTATGATGGAGCGTATCCGGTCTTGTTCCTGCGGTGCGACGGTTGTATGATACCTGTTAGGCTCTTCGATGGTCATATTAGGTTAGTACAGCCTGTGCTACTGTGCGGTTTTCTACCCAGGGGTGTGGCATAGCACTCCCCGTACAGCTTGTATTTAGGCATCTTGTCTTTAAGTAAGGCCATTATGCTGGTTTATGGTATAATGTTTGAAAGAGTTCTTAAAGTAGATTTTGGGGGTGTTAGCACTAGATGCAACCATATAACAGGGGTAGTACTCAGTGTTTTCGATAAGTCTCACCGTCAGTTATGGGTCGATAAACAAGACTGTTTAAGGTAGCACAAGAGCAGATTAGGGGTCAGCACCAGACATGTGCAAATTATGTGACATCTACATGTGATCAGGCGTGGATTACTGCGGAATGCGAGAGTCCTTGTGCAGACGGGGCGCCCCCAGAGGTAGTGGTTGTGCGTCAATGATGCGGAGAGGTCTCGGGTTGCAGAGGCCATGTAGTACTCATACGAAATATGCAATCTCGTGAACAATGGATCATGGGCAGGTATTAGGTAGCATGGAGCTCATGGTGACACTCGTGGTAAAGGACATATAGTGACGTTTCGGGGCGGTGTGAGGCGTGGCCTTCTACTGAGTCTCTACTCACGTTTGCGTTTCCTTGAGGGGTACTCTCACGTCACTTGTCTTTCTTGAGTCGGTATCTCAGAGCCTCGCTTTCTTTCTCTTGAGGGGTAGCTCGGTCAGCTTCTTTGCTCTTGGATCTATCTAGACTCCGCTTTCTTTCGTTCTTTGTACGCTCAGTAGACGGGCCTCGATGAGTCGTTCGGACCGTCGGAGTGTGAGTTGCCCCATTGGGAACCCGGGCGTAAGTGCGCTACGTCCAAATATCTTCTACTGTCTACGGAACCAATTCGTGTTCAGCGCACTGTGGATCAGGTTATCGATGAGCTGTTCAGGGTCGTGCCACACGCCCCTACAGGATTTCCAAAAGCCGTGGCGAGCAGTTTCCAACCTCGTAACGTGAAAAGGAATACGACGCAGTTACAATACAACTAGAGGACCAAATGAATCCATAAAAATATCTCCTGAGCACGGAGGACATAGTCCAAAACAGGATAAATACCTCCAAAACCTCCCGAATATAGATAATACAAGTAAAATATAATCTCTAAACTGCAATCAATCTAATTATACAATGAAATTAAATTTTACACTGTCACTCAATGCAATCAAAGAATGTTAATACAACATGACTGATAAATATTAATGAAATATATAACCCGGCTTCACGTTGGCCATTATGCATTTTTTGAAATAATAACATCATGTGAAATGCCCAAAATAAAAACTCTCTCCACTACATGTATAAAATACCAGAAGTACTCAAAATAATAAACATCAAATGCTCGATTTGCACTTAGACAAATTCTAATTCATTCATATAAAAAAATAGTGTTACATATTCACTTTGATCAAATATCACAAATCTAGTTCATACTTTCAATAAAAAACATATTCGCAAGTGATCAATGCTAATCATCTTACTAAATAAAAACCTCATCACGATCACTTAGTCAAAATAATTCATTCATACCACAGATGAACTAGCAAAATATACTCTGTGTAGGCAACGAAATCTACTAAAACTTTCATAACAGATTACTTTAATTTTAGATCCAAATTCAAGAAAATAACAAAAAGCAAATTGACTTAATAGATCCACTACACGCCCGTGGGAAACTGAATTGAGGTAACGTATGTTCCACATACAGTCCACGCTCCGATAAAGAAACTCTAAACC
>VALG01005067.1:0-21038 GCA_009835305.1 Ipomoea purpurea
GCGCCACCTGCGGAGCGGCAAGATATATTCTTGGTCAGCCCTGGGGTGCTCATTGGACAATATTTGTTTCGGTGGAGGACAAAGAGGATATATGGATATTGTATTGCATAAATAATATATCCATCAATTAGACATCATTAGCAAAGATTAATACACTATAGAGTTATAATGTAACATCGTACAAATGTGAGCTGCTTTGTTTTCAGCTGTATGACAGTATATATTAAATACGATACTTAAATCGAAGCTGGTTTGAACATTAGTTTTAATAGTTATATTTATTTTTTCTTTCCATCCATATTTATGCATTTGGTTTTCTTTATCCATTTTCTTTATTACCAATTATCAATGTCACATCTGAATTATAAATAGTGTAAATGTTGCCCCTAAATTTTTAAAACGTGACATATATCGCCCCTCCCCTAGTAGGAAAGAAGGAGAAAACATCGTTGTCGGCAGAAGGTGAACAACCTAAGAAATAAAAATGGAGGAAAAAAAACATGGTCTTCGAACTGAGAAAACAGTCGGTAACCACATTTACATCACTAATAATTCAGGGTAGGGGCAATATATATATCACGTTTTAAAAATTGTGGAGCAATATTTACACCACATAATAATTCAAGAGTAACATTTGATAATTGACATATGGTGAGGGACATAAATACGGAGTAACAAATTTTCCTTTTTTTTTTTTTTTTTCCTCATCCATTCCATCCATAATGATAATGTATCAAGGTTAATATGTAAAACGAAACAAGCGGGATGAGCTCAGTTGGGAGGCGTCAGAACTGAAGATCTGAAGGTACTGTTTCGACCACGTTCACCGCATATATCCTTCAAACCCAATAGGACCCTTTTTAATTTTTCCTTCAAAAGGAGAAAGAAATTCAAACCCAATAAGACCCTTCAGCCAACCTACTTGATAAACATTTAATTCGAAAAGTAAATGTTTTTTTATGAAAACAATTATGCTATCATCAATTTTTCTTAATTATCATTATTAATATTATTATTATTATTGTGTAGCGGTATAATTGTGTTTATACTTATTATTTTTATAATTCCAAACACAACCACAACAATGAAATCAATATTCCCAATAATTTATTTTTTCACCAACCCAAACAATGGTAATTAATCTTTTCTTTAATTTTTTTTATTATAAAATTTCAATTTTATTTTCTCTCAAATATTTTCGGAGAACCAAACACGCCGTTTAAATTTTTATGAAAATGAAACAAAACTAACAACAATTGATTAAATTTAAAACTATTATCAAAATCAAAATACAGAATACAATTAAATTATGAATCAAATATTAAATCTAAAAACATCACATCATCATGTAGAAAGTGAATAAAAATTTAACGAGAAAAAAAAAATATCAATCTTGGTCTCACGAGTATTAGCAAAATGACGGTTTTGGTTTATATGTTTAATTCCTACATATTTGCAATAACTATTGTTTTAGTATCAATTTTAATCCACGGTATTATTTTAGTACCAAAATTAATCACGTCAGTCACCCATTTTTAAGACATGTCAAAATTAAAAATTTTAAGGGTATTTTCGTTCATTTTTAACTTAAAATTCCAATTTGAGTATGAATAAAGAGATTTAAGCTCTAAAATTGATCTCAATTCACAGTTCTCTTCCTAATCTTACCTTAATTTGAGGTGGAGAACTGCAAATTGGGATAGATTTTAGGCTTAAATCCCATTATCCATGCTCAAATTGGGATCTTAAATTGAAAATGATGAAAATACCTTAATAATTTTATATTTTGGCATGTCTTAAAACGAAGGGGTGACTGACGTGATGAATTTTGACACTAAAACAATAGTCGTGGATGAAAATTGGTAGGAATTAAATATGTGAACCAAAATTGATATTTGCTCAAAAATTAACTATAAAATATTTAATGTTATTGAAAGTTTTCACATTTGGAGTGCATCTAACATAGGGATAACAATTTCAATTTGCCCCACAGATATCCACTCGAGTTCACCTTGCATGGTTCGAGGTTTTTGGGTAATTATGAACGGTGGGTGGTGGGTGGGTCTTAAAAATTAAACTTGCAATATATCGGGTTAGATTCAAGTTTTATATGTAAAAAACCTGCACAGAACCCCCATCCTAATCATAATAAGTATTATATATATATATATATATAATACTATAATATTATGTATTTTTTACTAATATTTTACATTTTTATTTCTAAACTAATTAGTTATTTTATTAACAATTTAGTTATTATATTTAAACATATCTATTATTTTTTTAATTTTTTTTAATCAAGAGGAGTTTATTAAAGGCTAATAGTCCGAAGGGTAGCAACTAAAGTCATACAAAAGAGCCAACTTTAGCTTTGGAAGGCAAAGCTGTAAAGGGAGATAAAAATCGCGGGCCAGCCTACAGCTAGTCCCTCCGCCGCCAGGGTGTCGGCTACCTGATTCGCTTCCCCTATAAACATGATTTAATGAAGATCCCCCGGCAAAGAGGTAAGAGCGAATGTATGAGACTGTCTCTTTAATCCTCCATGGGATTTTCCGTGCTTCTGCTAACGGAAGATAAACGCACCAGCTCAAGAGAGTCCCATCTCCAATGAAGAAAGGCCGCAGACCATATTATCACACCCACTGTAGGTTGGGGGGGACCTGCACACAAGCCATTGCTTCCGCCTCCAGGGCCGAAGTGACTTCTAAGCTAAAAGTGAAACCAGCAAATAATTAAAAAACCACGTGAGTCCCGGAGGCAAGCTCTACCTGTAGCTCCAGCCGCCGTGAAAATTAACGTCGGTGTTAAGCTTTAGTCTACCCCGTTGGAGGAGCTAGCCCAACTTTACCCAGATCGTGTTTTCTTCGTCTTGTGCGCCGCAACTGGCCACCAAGCAATCCGAGAGTAGGACAACTCCAGACTCTCGCATAGCGAGGAGGGAATGCAAGGGAAACAAGATAGAATTCTCCGTTTAACTCTTTTGATAACACCTTCGGGGTAGAATACAGAGCCATTATAAATGCAATTGTTATACTCAACCCATAGGAACCCAGAGGATTAAGCATAGCAGCAAGCCGAACCCGGGGGAAGCAAAAGCCACCACGAATGGCAAGCCGCGCGAACCGAGTCGAGATTGCCAAACAACCCCGAGAGCCTACCGAAGTGAATCCAGACCTGTTTGATTTGCCGTGCAACTGACAAAGCAGTGTTCATTGCACTCGCAACGGTGCAGAAACGGACACTTGGACGGTATGCAGAATCCAAAAGCGCTTAACAACATCCGTAAGTGGTAGAAATCTCTTCAGAGTGTGCGTCATCGTATTCAAATTAATCTATAAAAACTTGAAAGTGATCTAACTAAAAAAGAGTATTTATAATAATGATATCAATATATAAGATTTGTGATTTATTACGTGTTTTTTATCCAAACTATTTTATCCAATAAATTATGTTTATATTTTATTATAAATATCTTTTATCACGTTTGAGTGTTTTGATTTATTGTTCTCAACTAATTTAAGATTTTAAGCTATGCTCTTATTTGTAAGTTTTGTTTTATAAATTTTTATTAATAATTACTTTATTATTTATTATAATAATAATGTCATTGTTATAAATAATAATAATCTCATTTGGTTTTAAATTATTTATTCATTGTTATAAACTACAATTCTTTATTTTATGAAAACACCTGATGCAGTGATTGATTATTTTGAATTTAGTAATGCATCTATAATTGTTTTCATGTGTATGTGAAAATTGTTAAAAACTTGTGAATGTTATTTAAGTTATTTGACATTGGTATTGCTTCCTTATTTAATTTAAATTTTTATATAAAAAATATATATTAATTTCGGGCCCATTTTTGTTGTTATGTCCCGGACCTAAAGAATGAGTAGGACCGGGCATGAAAATGCCTACCCCAAGCTTCGCACACTAACAAATATCTAACCCAAAAACAAGCAATGAAATTGCACATAATGCACGACTGTGACATCCAAAGCACCAATTTGAACAAAAAAATAAAAACAAAAATCTAAAAGCACTAAATCCAAACTTAAAAATCATATTACAAATAAGATGGAATGATACCATTTTTAATTAGGGAATGAAATTTTTAATTGAATAGGTAATCAAATTTCATAGTTGTGTTTTAAAAAGTGGTTAACAAAACACTAACTATTATTTTGATTCCTCATTCTTAGTGTATAAATCTATGGACCAAACACAGTCTAAATACACTGTGATCATAATAGAAATATCAAAAGTATCATTTAGAAAAAAAATCTTTTTCCTCTTTTATATAGGATTCAACAAATAAATTTTGGCATGAATATATTACAAGGAATGTTAATTGTGTTAATAAACTTTAAGAAGTCATACTTCAATACAATTTATTTGAAAACTGATAGTGTGTATTGCCAAATCGCAATGGAGCAAAAAGTAATGCAGAACAGACAAAAAATGAAAGAAGTAGTTTAACCATCCCACATATATTATATATTATATATGATATATATATATATATATTATATAGTACTTATATTATTTGAGAAAGTTGTTAATATACTACACTTATACTTACGTTTGGGTGTAGGTATTGGGTAAATACCTTAACGTGGCAGTAACATTAATATTTTTATTTTATTTTTCTTTTACGTAGTTTACCCTTCTACAATTTTAATGATTATTTTTATTAATTTGGTTGATTCCTAATAAATAAATTTGGGGTTACAAGATGGTATCAGAGCAATTCAAGTCTTTGATTAGACCCTGATATAAGATGGTATCAGAGCGGTACGAACCATTTGAAGAAGCAATTGAACAAATGAAAGCTGATGTAGAAATAGACCCTATGTCAATTAATTTGGATGAACCTTAATGTTTGAGGATGACCATTCGGAGGCAACCAACTTCCAGAAGCCAAGATTGTGAATTATCAAAGAAAGAAAGAAGTTGGCATCATAGGTGTAATGATGCAAAGAAAATGAGGGGATCTACTTCAGTTGCACATGATGTGGAAGTTGATGGTTTTTGAGAAAAGAAGTAAGTGTTGCTTTTCAAGAAATGTCAACTCATTTTGCCACTATTGCTTCAATTATAGTAGATGAGAACAATAGAGAATAGATGCGTGAAAAAAGGACTAATACGGTGGTTTAGCAACTCTCACCACTTGGTTTGCCTAGTTTAGAGACATTTCTTGCTACAACCATCTTGCTAAAGGATCTTCTGACTAAATATGTTTCTCAACTAGATATATAGAGTACAAGAGACAATATACGTAATTTTTTTCATTGTTGTCATCCAATCTTCTATGCATGGCTCAGCTTCTAACCCAGAGTGGTTACAAAGTTAAAGTTGGTGATATTTTGGATTTTGATATTGCTTCTGGTGGTTTTGCTAGTTTGTGGAGGAAGCCAAGTTTAAAATGATTATGGTTTTGTTTACTGCTTTAGTATGATTTGCTAATTCATAGAACAAGTTTTCATTATGTTGAAATTATTTGTAGGATCAGGATGCCTTGAATTTGCTATGTAGGATGTTTGATGTTTTATCCTTATATTTAATGAGTGCTCTAAATTTTATTCGTAATTTGATTTTTAAGTTTGAATTAGTCTTTTTTAATTTTTGTTTTTATTTTTTATTTTTGTTCATATTCGTGCTTTGGTTGTATTTATATTAGAATTAATTGTCTTGATTTTTGTTCTAGTAATTTTTAAAACCTTTATTCTCATTATAGGATCATACATAATCGAACAACAATATTAGTAATCATTCTCATTTCACCCTACTACAAAACATGCAAAATACTTTTCACCAAAACTCCATTACCATTACCAAATATTTGATTCGCATTATGATTCCGATTCCCATGTACGAAACCAAACACCTAAGGCACGTCTTTTTAATTTTGTCTAAGCAAAGTAAGAAGAAGAGAACGAGGAGTTTATTTTTTTTTTTGTTTTTTTTTTTTTTTTGTTTTGTTTGTGTGTGTGTCCTAGTGAGAAAGAGTAGTCTGAGCGATATGATTAATTACGTCCTCCTTTTTTTTTTTTTTTGAAGTATCGCTCAAGTATATCTACTATACTAATTAAGAGCCCAAGAGAGTTAGCCCTATAATGGGTAGAAAAATGACGGTCAGATTTTTTAATAAATGAATGGCTTCAGATTAATCAGATTTTAATTTTTTCATCAGATTTTCTAATTTATCCTTAATGAATATGATTATCCGTTAACTTTTCCGTTAAATATAATTTTTCAGTTAATTTCTGTTAGTCCACCGTTAACTTACTCATTGATTTCAATAAGAAGGTCTTAGGTTCGGAGCCCATCCCAATCAAAGTTGGCATAATTAGTACTCTATTTTCCAATAAATAAATAATTAAGTAGCTACAACAAAAAATAATACATATGCATTTCTTTAATTTAGAATTATGTGTCTACAATGTTTTGTTGCATTTTTTTTTATTCATTATCAATAAATTAAATAAGAGAAATAATTTCATTAGTTATATTGTATTTATTTTCTCCAATATAAAATTCTTTTACATTCAAATTCAATAATTGATTATATTCGTTTGTCCCACAAATGTCTTTAAAAAAAATATTATTTATTATCAAAATTAATAAGAGAAATAATTTTATTAGTCTCCAATGTAAAAATTCGTTAATAATTAAATTCATCAATTGATTATATTTCCACTACATTGTCTTTTTTTTTTTGTGCACTATTTTTTAATTAAATATCAAAGTTATAATACAATATAATGTTATATATTTATTTTACCAAGTATTTATTAATACATGAAAAAATTAAAAAAATAAATTAATAAAGCCAATCATATTAACTAACTTGAGGATTTGTTGACAAAGAGAGTATTCAAATCACACAACAAATTGAAGTGAGAACTACTCGCAATGTCCTTGTTTTTGACAATCAGCAGTTAGCAGTTAGCGTTAGCGGATTATATTAGAGAATTTGACCAGCGAATTATATCAACGGTTGGTAAAAAGATATTTGAAAAAATTAGCTATTTAGATTAACATGGTAAAATGACTAAGGGTATAATAATAATAAATAAAGCAATAAAAAATAATAATAATAATAATAATAATAAATAATAATATATAAATAATAATAAAATAATAATAATAATAAATTTTTTTTTAAAAAAATAAAAAATATATAATTAAGTCAATCATATTAACTAATTGAGGGATTTATTGACAAAAAGAGTATTCAAATCACACAACAAATTGAAGTAGGAAATTATCTCGCAATGTCCTTGTTTGGCAAATCAGCAATTAGCTCTTCAATATTATTATATATTTAGATATTTATGCCCTAATTTTTATTTGATCTCTCTTATGTCCCATATTTGGTTCAACCATACCTATACAATTATTTTATTGACAATTAAAATCAATCTTAACTATATTATCTTGCATTTGGAAACTTAGAATTGCCTATATAAATACGTAAATTTAACATTCAATTATCTATGCATGAATAATTCCAATATAATCTCTTGCTTTAATATACTTTAAAGTACTTATTTAAAAAAAAAATATTGGGGCATTATCTCAATCGTGCAATGCGCGTAAAAAACTAGTAATAGATATAATTGTATAAGTATCGTTTAAAAATAACAGTTGTCGTTTATAAAAATGCACAAAGATAACGGACTTTTAAAACCGTTGATGTAGAAGTGTTGTGTATTCAAAGTGTGTTATAAAGACAACACATTAACAACTGATAAATAAAACTGTTGTCTTAAAAAATTGTACAAAGACAACGTTTTAAAAAAAACTGTTGTCTTTAAAATGTTATGTATTCAATGTGCGCTTAAAGTCAACACAATAATAATAACGGTTGAATAAAATCGTTGACTTTAAAAAAAAATGAGCGAACAAAGTTGTCTTTGTAGTGTTATCTTTTTTACAAAGACAACGTTTTGAAACAGAGACGGGTTCTGGGAGTTGAAGGCTGAGGGAGGTGTTACATTTTTTTTTTTTTTTTTTTTTTGCAAAGTGTCTAAGACGGGAAGTCCAATATTTTTTCTTCTAAGAAGAAAAACATACCTAATAAAGCAAATTAAAGTAAGTTGTTTTTTTTTTTTTCTTTTTTTGGGGGGGAGGGGGGAGGGGCCGCGCCTAAGTACAATGTGTATTTCAAGAAACATGTTCCCTTTCAAAAAATCAGGTAGTCTATGCTTGATGCTTCCAAGAATTTCAATTTTTCGCTTTCAAAAAATCTATCAAGAAGCTTTCATTAATGTTTTATTAGCAATTCCTTTTGCAAAGAAAATACATTCCCATCATCTATTTCAAGCTTGTATACCGTCCCTAATTCTCCTTCAGAACTAATATTATATGCTCTTCATTCAAAGGTCTCCAACTTCTGATAATATCCTTTGACGAGTAATGGCAAATCTCCATGGAACATGTATAATTGAAGCACCTGAAAGGATAATTTTTTTTACCATTTTCACTAAAAAGGTAAGAGTCTTTAGAGAAACAAGGCCACACCCTAACAAAAAAATGATCTTAAATGGACGACCACATGGAGAACCATTATACACAAATGCTGGACCATACATGGGCCCCAACCATCATAGTGCGAGGCTTTCCACTGTAAATTTGCCAGTCCGCTTATATAGAGCAACTCATTATTCCGGTGGACCTGGGCAGTCAGCCAGAAAAGGTCGGATTTTGAGGGTCAATCATTTTTATTAGATAAAATTTATCCCATTTTATCGATATTATTATACTCAAACCCTTACAGATTTATTAAATAGTATACCCATATATGATGTGCATATATATAATTGATAATTATTTTTTAATTTATAGGCAATAAGGTTCAATTGGCCCCACTGAACGAAAAAAAATGCATTAGGCCACTGAACACCTCCAAATGTACATGCAATTTCACCTGATGAGGCGAGGTTACCCATACCGAATTTTTAGCAGGTTACCTGCCTTTACGTGGCAGCTGAGTTGACATTTTACAATATTGTTAATAATTGATTAATAATAATTTTAAAAAAAAATTTTAAAAAAAACGAAAGGTAAAGCAATAAGTAATTAAAATTTAATTTTTAAATTTATAACAAAAATTAAATTATTATAAAATTCTATTTTAAATTTATTTAAAATTATTTAACAATGCCCAAACTCAGGCTGCCACGCTAAGATGTAACCTGCTAAAATTGATCGGTAACCTGCTATCCGGGTAGAATTTGGCATAACATTTGGATTGTTGCAGTGGCCTCATTGCACGCTTTTTAGCTTTCAGCTGCTTAATGCGGCACGGCTTTTTTTTTTCCGTTCAAGTGACGCCCTAATGTGCATTTTCATGTTAGATATCAGGTTGGCCAATTTTGAACCTTATTCCTTAATTATACTATGTGCAATAATATATGAAATATATAATATAATGAGTAGCGATCGTTAAGATTGGTCAAATCTTACTTTTGATTTTTTTACATAACACAAAAATTATACAATAGTAAAAAATATGAAAAATTACATTTTTAATCACTAAGTTACAGGGTAATTAAAGAATTCATAATTATTAGTCGTGCTTACATTTCGTCCCTAAAAATATACTCCATAATTGATGTTGCAAATTCGTCAATTTACTAACAAAACATTAGGAACGAAGTATAGCTTAGAAAGGAAGAGTAACAAATGGAGTAATAGCTTAGAAAGAAGAGTGACAACAACCTGTTATTAAAAGGAGCAAAATTTGCAATGTCAATTATAACCTAGGGACACAAAAGTAAACAGAACTAAGATGATAAAATTTTAATGATACTAATGAGATCCAATACAAGGAATTTAGACACCCACGTGCTTAATATAATATATCTCATACAGCCACCCAAACCTTAGCTAAGGTAGAAGCGTACAAGAAATAACAGTCATAAAAATAAATATTTCAAATAACTCTCAAAGTGGTAGTCATCATCTTCAACAAACAAAATTCAACTTGAAAACGTTGACTGCCCTATTCCTCTTCAAACTAATTAAAATACACGTACTAAACAATTCTATGCGGAGTATTATTTGTAATCCTACTATATATACAACAATAATATCTAAACTTATTCTTAACATTTGTAGGGCGCATAAACCACACTCTTGGGTTGCTCTTAGTTTTATTTTTGTATGATAATAACACGTGTTTCCTTATATAAATATTATCAATATTTAAAATTAGTGAGGACAACTTTAGACAATTGGTCAAATTCAACCTCATCGAACTATTTATTAGTCTTCTTGATTTGAGTTCTTCATGCGATATGTTCTATTGATTTGAATTCAAACTTTTTTTCGTTTAAAGAATCAATGCCGCCGTCATCAGAGGTCGATCATTTAACCACAAATTTAGAATAATATGTCATAACACTACATAATATTGGTGTTAGATCATATTTTACTTGTAAACAAATATTCTATCTGTCTCATTTTATTTGTCTTACTTATTATTCATTGGTCAAACTAACTCTGTCTTCTTTACTTATTTCTATTTGCATTTTTTTTATAATTTTTATATTTTTTTTATGTGTTTAATAGTATTTTTAATGTAGTTTCTAAATATATAAATTTCACATACTAATTCTAAACTTAATATTATGAAAAATTAAATTGTAATAACTTTAGTCAAGTCTAGTTAACTGAACTCGACACATAAAATGGGAAGGAGTATAATTTTCAGAAAATACTATGTATACTCTCATTTTCTACTATCAATTTTTACTCACACACACAAAATCTTGATATAGACATTTGTATTAGGACCTACATGAAAAAAAATAACTTATCAAGTTCGCTATATCTAGGAGTAAGATTTGGGGTTTTACATGTAGAACTTATAAGGAATAAGGTTCAAATTGGCCACTGAACGTAACCTGAAAAAGCAATTAGGCATTTAGGCCACTGAACGGGAAAAAAATGCAATTAAGCCACTGAACACTCTAAATGTATGCAATTTCACCTAATAGCATGTTACCATCAATTTTATCAGGTTACCTGCTACATGGATGGTGAGTTGGTACTTTAATAATTTTTAATAATAAATTTTAAAGTACAAATACAAAAATACAGAAAATTTAAAAAAAAAATATAATTGTTCGGCCTTCGTCTCAACCGGATGTCTTCGTCTCCGGTTAGAGACAAGAGAGATCTCTTCGTCTTCAACCAAAGACAAAGAGAAGTCTTCAACCAGAGACGTAGGAGGAGGGGGGCGGGAAAGGGTGGCCCCGATGTTCTCTCTCTCTTTTTTTTAATTATTATTAAAAATAACAACTTATCATTCATATATGTCACTACAAGAAATTTCACATTTAGTGACAACAGTTGTCACCAAAACTATCAATTTTGGTCAATATTAAAATTAGTGACCAATTTTTGAAGTCATCACATGTCGTCACTATATCCTCCGTCACTATTGTAGTAGTGACAACTTTTGAAAAGTTATCACAATTACTCAAGACTTTTGTGACAATGTTTACTTACACTGTAGTATGAGTGATAACAGTAGTGGTCACAGTAAATGTACAATTTGTGACTAAATATGTTATTACAAAAAGGTGATCATAGTGACAACTAAAATCGTTACAATTAATTATTTTATTGTGACAACACTTTCGTCACGTACGTAAAATGTAATAAAATATTTATGGACTATATAGTAAAAATAATCTTATTTAAAAAATATTTATATAGTAAAATAGTTTACTAAAAAGAATAATATTTAAAAATAAAATATTAAAATAATCAGAATATCACTGAGAAGAGATATTTCTTTTTTATCATTTATTTTACAAGTTTACTAAATAATTACTAAAGAAACAATACATAACAATAAGGAATATTTAACAATAGTTAATATTTTAAATAATTAGTTTTTTTTTTTTTGGTAATGTACATAAATAACAAAAAGATTAAACTTGTTAATTAATTTGATTAATTTAAAATTGAATTATCCTTGGTAAAATTGTTATCTAATCAACCAAACAAATACTTTGATTGTTTCAATTAATTGGTCAAATTAATCAATATTTTATTATGTATAATAATTTTTTATATTATATATTTGATACAATCATCTTGTACAAAAATTACACTAAGATGATGACTATTAATGTACAAATAATCGGCTAATGTGGTTATTAGGAATAATAATTCAATTAATTTGATTAATTTTGAATCAAACTAATAGAATTTTTATTTTGAGAAATTGTTACCTAATCAACCAAACTAAATTATACTTTAACTTATAATTCGATTAATTGGTCCATAACCAAATTTTTGTTATATATAATTTATTTTATATTATATATTTGATACAACCATTGGTCTAGGAAAGAAGTATCCAAAAAAATTGATATGACAAATTAGTAAAATAAGTGATGGTGAATTTATCTGACACATAAGAACGTTTAAAAATGAGTGATTATACAATTTATTTACACAATTACATTCATTTTAAGAGGCACTAACTACTTGCATTTTAAGTGACCACAGTATTCCTAGTTCACACCAAATTATTTGACACAAAATTGAATTCAGCTTTAGTGACAAACATTGATTACAACATAACTTAACACAATATTCATCTATTTAATTATAGTGACAAAGTACCAAGGACCTTGTCGTCCAATAGTACCACGTTGAACTTCCACTGTTCCACATGAGAAGTTGTTGGTTGGAGCCTCAGTGGGGGTGCTAATCACTCATTGTAATAGAATTAATAGTATTCAAAAAAAAATAAAAATTATAGTGACAAAGTCATTGTAACAATTAATTACTTGTCACAATTATCATAAATTAGTGAAAAAACTTGAAATCAACAAAATTATTGCCACAATTTAGTAATTTCTGTTACGGAATTATAGAGCGCTACAAATATTTGTAACAATTTCATCACAAAAATGACAATATTAGTGACAACAATATTTGTTGCCACAATTGTTTATCATTTCTAATGGTACTAACCAATTGTATTTTTATTGACAAAAAAAATTATCACAAATATTATAAACAAGAGTGACCAACAACTATTTGTCACAAAAAGTACAAAAATTTGTGTCCACATTATATTTTGTCACAATTACATTCGTTTCCGCCATAATTATAATGCCGCAAAATGCACATACATTTAGTGACAACAAATAGTGACAACGTATGTTACGTCACTATAACATTATGTTGTGCATAATTTGAACTATATATCCAGAATCAATGAACAAAAAATTCAGAATCAATGAACTAAAAATCCAGAATCAATGAACTAAAAATACAAAATGAATGAACTAAATATCCATAATGAATGAACTAAACATCCAGCATGAATGAAAAAATAAAAAATCAGTTTCGATTTCTGTCTAAATATCCAGGATCAATGAACTAAAAATCCAGAATCTATGAACTAAAAATCCAGAATGAATGAACAACATAATATTATTGAGAAGAATCGAAACTGATTTTTTTTAAAGTGGGACGCACATTTTTAATCAAAATGACGTCGTTTTTGAATCCATATGCACCATGCATGGTGCAACGGATGCACAGATAAGATGGGTTGCAGGGTTGGTGAGAAAGGGCCTTTTCGTAATATCAAGCTAAGCCTTGGGCCAAATTGGAAAATAATTATGTGGTACATCATTCTCCCTCAACAACTCCCGCTCTCGATAACCGTCGGATCCACACCCAACGAAACCAATCGACGGTCTAAATTCGCCCAACTACAGAACCCAACAACCCCCGACCAAAACTGGGCCCCACAACAACGACGTCACCGTTAACAGATGAATATGAAGATTGAGGACCGTGGGCCTATAAATACGTGTCAAGTTAACGTTACAAACCTGCAGGCATTTGGCGAGAACCCGAACATAGGACTAGCACCTTCCATCGCCATAAAACCTCTCTCTCTCTCCTCTGTGTTAAGGTAATAATGCTTCAATGGCAGCTTTCTGCTACTCGCTATACTGTATCGTTAGTTAATGGGCTTGTGTTTTCCTTACGGTTTCAAACAGTTGCTGTTTTGGCTTTTGAACTGAATTTAAGTTTTCTCTATGATTCTGCTTCTGTTTTTAACGTTTAAACTCGAGATCAAGTGTTTTATGCTAGAATTTCTGGCCAATTAGGGTTTGGTTTTGATGGTTGAAAAGTTTAGGCGACGGGGTGCTTGGTTTAATTTTAGTTGGAAATGTGTTCACTGGAGATTGACATGATAAGGAAGCTTTAAAGAAGTAGTTATGTGATTGGGGAAATTTGATTGTATCTGGAGTGAATTTGAATCTGCAGACCCTAATTTTCCTGAATTTTTTTAAAAGTTTGGATCTTTTGTAATTATAGCCCAGGGATTTTGAGTCAGGAAATATATCTGATGTCTTCTGCATAGTGGTTTCAGTATCCTGTTCTATATTAAAGTTTTGTTCTTGATGGTGGGTGTTTCTTTATTCTGTTTGCAAAGTTTATTCCTCTCTCATGCAGAAGAATAAAGGAAAAATTTCAGTTTTTATGTTCTTTTGTCAGTGGTGGGCCTACTGGATTCCTTATAGCTGGTTAAAGATGGAGTTCTTCTATCATCCAGTCTGCTTTAATAAAATTCCTTAGTTATATGTGAAGGGAATGTTCTTTTTTTCTTTTCAAAAATGTCTTGTGAAGAATCTCATTTAGTAAGTAATATGCTCCTCATTTGCCCAGAAGAATATTTTTATGACATGAAATACTTTACTTGTATTGGTCTATAAATAAAATTTGTGTCCAAATTGTAAACCCATTCTTTAGACATTGTGTTACTTATTAGAATATTTTGTTTGTTTGTTTGCAGTTTGGGAGAATGGACAGTTTCCTATTCACCTCTGAGTCTGTTAATGAGGGCCACCCGGACAAGCTGTGTGATCAGATATCGGATGCAGTTCTGGATGCGTGCCTGGAGCAGGACCCCGAGAGCAAGGTTGCCTGTGAGACTTGCACGAAGACCAACTTGGTGATGGTTTTCGGTGAGATCACAACTAAGGCGAAAGTGGACTATGAGAAGATTGTGCGTGACACATGCCGCAAAATAGGATTTGTGTCTGATGATGTTGGTCTCGACGCGGACAACTGCAAGGTCCTTGTTTCATTGAGCAACAGAGCCCCGACATTGCCCAGGGTGTCCACGGTCATCTGACAAAGCGTCCCGAGGAGATTGGTGCCGGTGACCAGGGTCATATGTTTGGCTATGCCACAGACGAGACCCCCGAGTACATGCCTCCTCAGCCACGTGCCTTGCTACAAACTTGGTGCCCGCCTCACCGAAGGTGCGCAAGACGGTACCTGCCGTGGTTGAGCCCGATGGCAAGACTCAGGTCACTGTTGAGTACTACAATGAAAACGGGGCTATGGTTCCATTAGGGTCCACACTGTTCTCATCTCACTCAGCATGATGAGACCGTTACCAATGATGAGTTGCCCGTGACCTGAAGGAGCAGTTATCAAGCCGGTATCCCCGAGAAGTATCTTGACGAGAAGACCATCTTTCCACCTCAACCCTCTGGGCGTTTGTGATCGGTGGACCACACGGGGATGCTGGTCTGACAGGTCGTAAGATCATCATCGACACCTATGGCGGTTGGGGTGCCCACGGTGGTGGTGCTTTCTCCGGAAAGGACCCAACCAAGGTGACAGAAGTGGTGCATATATTGTAAGACAGGCTGCCAAGAGCGTTTGTGGCCACGGGCTTGCTCGCAGATGCATAGTACAGGTCTCCTAGCCATTGGCGTTCCTGAGCCCTTGTCCTGTGTTTCGTTGGAACATACGGAACGGGAAAGATCCCCGACAAGGAGATCTTGAAGTTGGTGAAGGAGAACTTCGACTTTAGGCCAGGAATGATTGCCATTGACTTGGATTTGAAGCAGAGGGGCAACAGCAGGTTCTTGAAAACGGCAGCTTATGGTCACTTTGGACGCGACGATTCCGACTTCACATGGGAAGTTGTGAAGCCCCTCAAGTGGGAGAAGCCACAAAACTAAGCATCATCTGCAACTCTCAATGCCTGCCTGCCTGCCTTTGAGTGTAGTGTATGTGTGATCATTTTGTTTGTGTCTCAACTCTTAACTACAACTACATAAGTTTGTATTGGTTTTGCACTTTTTTTTCTCTTTTTTGAAAGAACATCTTGCTTGTTGGCTTTTCCTTGGCATTGCTAGGGATTTGTGATGGCAGGAAATGAATGCTATATGGAAGTATTGAGCAAAAGGATGAAAGGATAAGCTTGCATATATGCAAATATTATATAGATGTGTTAATGTGGTTGGCTTGCTGACAAATCAAACTTTCATAATTGTTTCTATCATCATTGTTAGGATTTTTTTTAGTTTCTTTTTTCACGTGGGAAAGAGTTTTGTCCTTTACAGAATCTATCTCACCGGAGACATTGCATCTAATAAATTAGGAATGTCAATCGAGACAGTCTGCTCGGTTTTGAGCTAGTCTTATTGGATTGTCGGATTTATCCAATAGTTATGCTGTGCAACCGAATGTACCATGCGCATGGGTGACATACGGTTCAAAACGACGTCGTTTTGACAAAAACGCGACGCGCGTACCCCACTGTTAAATAAAAAAATATCAGGTTAGATTACCTCAGCAATAACAATTATGTGGTGGAGTATATACAGATAGAAATTGTGGATTATATATTATAAATTTGTGGATAAGTATAGTTATGGAAAATCGTGGGTTATATAGGTTCATTCATTGCTGGACTATTTTAGTTCAGTTCATATATTGGCGGGGATATTTAGTTCATTCATTGCTGGATTTTTTACTTCATTCATTCATTCATTGTGGATTTTTACTTTCATTCATTCACTGTGGATATATAGTTATGAATATTGTGGATATATAGTTATGAAATTGTGGGTCTATATAGTTCATTCATTGTGGTATTTAGTTCAATCATATATTTTGTGAATTTAGTTCATTCATTGTGGATTTTTACTTCAATTCATTCATTCATTGTGGATTTTTAACTTCATTCATTCATTCATTTGGATTTTTAACTTTCATTCATTCACTGTGGATATATAGTTATGAAATTGTGGTATATAGTTATGAAATTGTGGTTATATAGTTATGAATTTTTGGATATATAAAAATGCTATTGCCGGGAATCGAACCTGATTTATTCTTTAAGTGGACGCGCGTTTTTTTTTAACCAAAACGGCGCGCGTTTTGCAACCGTATGCACCTTGCAAGGTGCATTCGGTTGCACAGCATAATTTGCCGGGATTTATCGGTTTGGGCTAATAAGTTATTTTATTATTTTATTTTTAAGTTTGGATTGATAATCAAGCAAGTCTTATTGGACTGTCGGATTTATCGGTTCGGGCTAATAAGTTATTTTATTATTTTATTTTTGAATTTGGATTGATTCTAACTTAAACCTCAGCTTGTTGGCAAATTATGCTATGGACCTTTGTCTACCATGGGCATGGTGGACACGCTGTATATTCATAATTTCTATACTGTAGATAAATAATTTCTAAATTGTAGATTCATAAAATTTATAATGCACATTCATAATTTCTGTACTGTAGATTCATAATTTCTGTAATGTAGATTTATTATTTCTAAACTGTATAAGTATCAATTGCATTATCACTATAATCCACACAATCATTATTCTAAGGACCATGTGTGGACCACAAATTACAAAATACATTACTTGAGTATTGAAAGTACATTATTTTGTATACTATCAAATAATGTACACTCAGTACACAAATAATATACTTTTAATATATTAAAAAGGTATCTTGTATTCATGGAAAATTTATTATTTGAGTACTAAAATAACATTATTTTGTATACTATCAAATAATGTACAATCAGTACATAAATAACATACTTTTAGTATATTAAAAATAAACCTTATATATTTTATTATTAAATTTGCCTTAAGCCATAAGCCTAGACCGCCCATCCATGAAGGTTAGGGATGACAACGGGGCGGGGTGGGGACTATACTCCATGTCCTCGTCCCCGTCCCGGCAGGGAATTTGGCGGGGACGGGGAATCCCCATCCCAGTTAATCCATAATTAAAATGTTAAATTAATACAATTTTTTTTTAAAAAAAAAAAAAAATTAAAACAATACATGCTTTATGCTATGAAATAACTACAGTTTCATTTCGATATAACTACAGTTTCATTAATATTTATATACTCATGAAAATGTTATTTAATTTTATTTATATATACACTATAGTTTCATTAAAACACAACTACATGATCATTTCGATATAACTACAGGGGAAAAAGGTCAAAATAGGCCTGAAACTTTTAGCTTAAAAGTCAATTAGGCCCCAAACTTTTTAAAGGTGCAATTACCCCATCCAACAATTCATTTAAGTGCAATGAGCCCAAAGACAAATTAACGACTGCATCCCCCACAGGTCATTAGGGTCAGGGCACCTTTCGGCGAATTTTCAGGCCAAAAAAAAAAAAAAAAATTGACCGACGAAATTTCGACAAAAGAAGTGATAGGCCAAATTTCGGCAAATCCTGGGTCGGTTTGTGGTCACATTTTTTTTGTCGAAAAAACCCGCCCGGAAAGATGGCCTGAACCCCTTAAATGACAGCTGTGATTGCCAGGTCAATTTAACTTAATTTTTGGAACACTTTATTGCACCTAAATGAATTGTTCATTGGGTTAATTGGCCACCTTTTTAAAAAGTTTAGGGGCCTAATTGACTTTAAGCTAAAGTTCGAGTGCCTATTTGACCCTTTTCCCCTAACTACAGCTTCATTGAACAATATACACTCAAATATGTGAAATGTTATTCAGTTTCATTTTATATACACCTGCAATTCATTTCACCACCCAACTACAGTATCATTTTGATATAACTGCAATTTCATTTGATAATATATAAAAATAATACGTGAGGCAATATCGGTTTAGATGTACTGTAGTTTTCAATTGGTAATTAATACACCAAAACGCGCTCCGTTAACTCTAACGGTGCGCCGTTTCTTTACTTAAAGAAACGGAACCGTTTTGACCACGGTGCACGTGCACCACGGTCCACAATATATACGACCCCAAAATAACATTATTAGTACTTATAGCAGGACAAATTATATTGTAGACCATAAATAAATGTTCATTTTTATTTTTTAATGTAACAGAATGTTCATTTTTAAATATACTATTTAAAATGAACATTTAATATACAAAAAGATGAATCTTAAAAAATGAATATTTACTGTATTGAAAAATGAACATTTAGTATATTAAAAATCAACCTTATATCATTGATCCAAAGATAAACCATGTTCCGTGGTATAATGATTGTTATAATAGGCTTAGGCCTGGCTTCTTTTTACTAAATAGGCCAGGCCATAGGCCTATAGCCTATTCCCACCCCTACTTATAACAGAAGGAAGGTGGCAAAGTTGGTCATTACTTGGTACTTACCAATTAAGAATTGAAGTATAGCAGTTTGAAGATGTGAAAAAATGGGAAAAAGCAATGCAATTTGGTCCTGAGATACACAAGTGAAGTGGGATGTTACATAGATATTACAAGCAATGCTTTTAAGGATGTTGGAAAACAAAATTGTCAGAATACAGATTAAGGCAATTCTCCTGTACACAATCAAACATATTCCTATCTATTTTCATACAACAAATTAAAGGCATTTCCAATCTCTTAGAAAAGAAAACAAAAACCAACTTAGAAAAAAGTGAAACTAAGAGCCTGTCTATGTCTCACCAATCTCTCATATCTTCATATACTCCCAACCTTAGTCCCATCTTTAACTAGTAAATATCACCTTACCCAAATAAATCACACATTTATCTCGAGTTTTGTAAGAACTACTAGCCTGCTGTCATATCGGTGGAGCCACTGCTTGCTGGTCACACGTTATCGCTCCTTTTACTTTCCGATCTCGAATCCGGGTTGTCACTCTTGTCCGTGTCATAGTTCTCGTGCTGGGATTCGCTCTCTGTGCCACCACCTGCTCGAATCCTTCGCTGCCTTCGGTCCTGGAGAATTTCAATAGGAAAATCGGCCAAAATATATCAACCCGTAAGTGGAAATACAGTTGGTAACTACAAGAACGTCAACACTTCAATGTGTGTAATAATGTAATTCTCGCCCCAAAAGGTTGAATCCCCAATCCCCAATCCCCACACCCCACTCTAACAGAGCATTGGGATAATGTAAATCACGGTAACTCAGTGGCTTAGCAGACAGGGCCAGATGTACTTATAGAGCATACGTAGTTCGGAACTCACCTCTCTTGGTATGGGATATTCCTCAGATTCGAGCATGCGGGCAACTGGCTCATCTTGGTCTCTTCTCAGAATTGGATCAACGCATCTCAAAGCGGTCAAAAGGCTCGCTTAAGAGCTCTGGTCGATGGCCTTGACCCAATATTTGGATCCACTACTTCCTCTGAGCGCCTGTTTCCAACCATCATTTTCAACCAGTCAACGAGATTCACCTGAGGATCATTGAAGCTTTAATATCAGGTCTGGATATCCAGCGGGAAACACTTTAATGTTGGTGCATAATGAGATTAAGAGTATCGGTTCCATAATTAGGTACCTCTTGAGCAGGACGGCCATAGTCCACGGGTCTCTTCCGGTGATTGCTTCTAAAGCACAACCCCAAAGCTAAAACATCGCTCTTTCATTCAAGAGGCCAGTATTTGCGTATTCAGGAGCCACATATCTGTTATTGTTGCAAAACGAGTTATAATTTGCTTACTATAGAGAAGGACATATACGAACAAGCAGTTAGAGATTGGCATAAGAAAGCATCCGAAAGATAAACTGACCCAAAGGTACCCATGACTCGGTTGTGATGTGACTTTTCCGGCTCCCAGCAGCTTAGCAAGACCAAAATCGGAGACCTTCGCATTGAACTCATCATCTATCAGTATATGCTCGACTTGATGTCCCGATGGACCACTTTTGGCTCGATGTTCTCGTGCAAGTAGGCAAGACTGCAATTAAGAACC
>VALG01005070.1:0-10106 GCA_009835305.1 Ipomoea purpurea
TGTCACACTTTGACGATTAAAGGATGTCTATGAAACTCGAATAAAGATAAACAAAGGTAATTGCATCAATGCATGATTGTCCAAGTTAGTGGAGGTGGAATAGGGCATACGAAAGGGGCTTTTCTATTTATATTGGCTATGAAAAGTGTAAAACCAAGAAAGAACAAGCAGAAATGAATAGCTTTATTCAATCAATCACTCATAAACGTACTTTGACAATTGCTGATCAGGTCTCACTCCCCGAATCAAGCTAGTACCAACAGCATTTTCAGTAACAGATTCAATAACCTTCTCACAACTGGGAGACTGACCTGCCATTGAAGGTAGATATTACAAGTTTGAGGCACATATTCCGTGTGGAAAATGGAAAAAACACTCACTACAATACAAATTGTTCATACATCTGCTTCCAGAAGAGCCCTCCTAATGTCTCTCATGGTTCAGCAATGTTTTCCTTTGTCAAGGCCTCTGAAACACAACAATTTCAGCTTGGAATTGTGAAAAAAAAAAAAAAAAAAAAAAAAAAACATTAAATGCAGTCTGTTCGAGGCAACTAGAAGTAAGCACAATAAACTTCTGCATGGAAGTGGGTTAGTTTTGATACTGCAAGGAAGAAAAGCTCTCATTCTTTTGGACAATGCATCATATAATTCCCCAAGATTTTTGAATATCAAATTACATCACAGAAAAACAGCAAGCATTTCTTCTAGTCCCCTTCCCCTCATGAAACATCACATGATCCTAGATTCCTAGATTACAGTTAGACTAAATTACAATTACCAATGCAAAACAGAATAACTTGAAAGAAAGATAACAAATTTGAATTGAAATTAAGTACATAAAGTAAGAACAGACCTTCCCCTTTGAGCTTGTTCCAAGCAGATTCAAGTCCGGTGGTGAGCTGCCCAAACATATCCGCTCTAATCACACTCTTTCTTCTAGAATTTACTGCATTCTTTAAATTTATCACCCTCCATGCCTCTCTCTACCCACACAAACAGTTAGATAAACACTAATTAGCACCCAAAAAAAATATTACTCCGTAAAAGATTGCAGTAATATATCCAGGACTTACAGTGAAAGAGTTTCGAGAGGAGAAAGAGAGGGAATGAGTAGAACCAATCCAAGAAGAAGACGAAAGAGGATTATATGACCTTCTAGGGATGTCTGATAGGTAGACTTTGGTCAGTGGAAGCGAAGAAAATGAAGAAGAAGAAAATGGTGGGAAGCAACGGTCGACGTGAAAGCTTCCATGGATTTTTTTAATTTTTTTGACGAATCAATGGAAAATGCAGGATTTGGCAGCAAAAGTTCTACTCTATGACAGTTGGGTCGTCACTCTGGTGTTATCCATCCAATTGCAGCGGGGAAAATTATCAACATAACCCAATTAAGGTTCGGTTATTTCCAGCTAATTTTGATGATTACTCCATTAGCGATTAGCGAGTTAATCTTTAAACAAAATTTTAATATATCCAATTAACTTTCTTTGCTAATTCAAAGAATATTAAAATTTTAATTGATAAATTTGTTAAATTAATAATAATTTATTCATCGCACATGATAATTAATAATTTTATTAAAATAGCTTGTAGCTCAATGATGCTTTAAAATGAATGTACCTATTAGAGTTTGAACATGTGACATCTCATTTATATATATACTTTCTCACGCGGCATATGGATTGCAAATTAGATATGTATAAATGCATCAAAACGTATTCAGAAATATACCGAAGTGAAAATCACAAATGCACCACAACCCTAAGATTTGTAGTCATGCACCATTAGGTTTGCATAAGTGCACCACAACGTGTTCAGAAATACACCAGGGTGAAATGCAGAAATGCACCACACCTTGGTCACATGATGCATTCTTGTATACCTGGTCATGACATGACCACATGTCTGTACGGGGAAGGATTGTTTCACATGGAAACAAGAATATATATAATATATATATATATAATATATATATATATATATATATATTCTTATTATTGTGTGGTAATCCTAATGTTCATATTATTTTTTTATATGTTTAGGCTGAAATTATTCATGCAAATCTCTCTCTATTTTTTAAAATGAGTCATACGCTCATATTATCAATTTTGCAAATTCTTCACTATTTATTATACATCTCTACAAATTTCTATCACTTTTAAAATAGGTCTCATTTTCGTATTATATTATAAATATAATAATAAAATAATGAAAAGAAATAATAAAATATAAAAGAAATCAAAAGCTATGCAGTGGGCCAGTGGCTGTTTTTATTCAACAGTTTTGCTGACTTTTTCTCATTTGTAAATTTTCTCTCCTATTGCTAATTTAGCCATCTCTCTCTTGTCATGTCACATTGCCAATGTGATATGTGCAGAAATGTGTCCAGCCTTGTTAAATTTTATGGAGCTTTCTTTATATTTTAGGTTTTTTTTTTAGGTATACTTTGTATAATTATAAACATGGATTACCTAATACAAAGTAATAAATATGTATATAATTACTATTTATGTCACCAAACTTTAATTTAAAATTTTTGGTATCATCGACAAAAGTTATATGATTCTAAAATTCATCTTGATGTTTAAAGGTCTTTAACGGAATTAATTGGTCTATCACAAAAAAATCAATGCAAGAATATACAAATAATGAGCTTTAAGTGATTGTATTGCTTTAAATGTTCACTACAAATTTATAGTGTATCCTCTTTGAATGAGTTTTTTTTTTTTTTTTTTTTTTTGAAAGCTCTTTGAATGAATTATTCTCTCTTCATGACAATACATTCGTTTGTGTTAATATTCCAATGCAAATGAGGTTTCTTTTCTCTCTTTCTGTTCATTATTGAAGATTTGCAGGAGAATCAGAACCAGAAAACACAGTAGCGATTAACTTATGATGCATGTATGCAAAGGTATAATAAATACAGGTAATCTGGTTATGAAGAGATTCACCAAACAATGGATTAAAAGTGACATAATATGGATTCAGATCACTGCAAGAATGGCAATGATTCCATGATAATTAGCTGCCAAGCTTCCACTTTTCTCTGGTTCAGACTTTATCTTCATCACTCTTTATTGCATTTCTGAATACATGAACTACTACTGATCACACTCTCATTCACCATTTTCGAGGCCTTTGTCGGCTTGCAGCTTCTTGAATGTGCGCTTTTACTTCTCCGCAGTTTTGATTGAACTCTCCTGCTTACTGTGATCACATTTCTGCTTTCAGCTCCTTCCTTGGTTTCTTCATGAGGACTCGAGATTCGACAGAGATGATCGTCGCAAGCTTTTCCCTTTCCCTTTCCTCTTCAAGGACATTCTTAAGGGTGAGAAAACCATAAGCTTCGATTGTTTGATCGAGCTCCGTGTCGTTTGGAAGTGGTTTGAGGTGTTCTATGTTGTCTGTTTTCATTAAATGCCACAAACTCGGGTGCTGGACTGGATTCTGTAACGGATTCTTCTCGGTCTCTCAAGATCCTCTCGATTAGGGTCCTCATAAAATTCATTACTTGGACAGCATACATCAGTGCAGTCAAGGGATCAGCCATCTGCAATCATTAAAAAAAATTAGTTGATTCGAACCCATGACCTTTAGTCTGGCTTTGATACCAAATTGAAGCATGTGTTTCATCTCAACTAAAAGCTTAAGTTGATAGTTGGATTGTACATTAATGGTTATATGCTCAACAATAATGTCCTGAATCCTGACAGACAAAATGGTTCTCATCTACCTGAGTCATGTTTGGTGCAAAAACCATCGCGACATTCCTCGCATTCATCTTGTTCATATGTTCCATCTGCACAACATCAGCCATCAGATTTATCACCCAATCCAACAAAGCTGCTTCTGTGGGTGGAAGGCTCCTCACGAGCTCGACACATTCTTCTTCCGATTGTGCACGAATAACGTCTTCTGGGGATAGAGAGTCCAGCACTCCCTTTGGCAGTTCTCTAAACCATGCCTACAAAACCATCTTATCATCATCCTTTTTCAACTGCAAATGTAAAAAATGTTTACCAAACAAAGGAATAGGTCTATTGCTGGGAATGCTATGTCATTCCAAACCTATTCCGTGAACCAAACAGCATTAAGGTAGTACCTTGATAAGCCCGGCTAAGCAGTGGACATCTATGTTGTCTGGCACAACGCCACTATTCAACGTTCCCTAACATATTCTTCCTGCCCATTTTCACCATTGATTCTGAAGATCCCTTCGGCCTGCAAGCCCCTTGTGCGTACAAACGAGCCTGCATCATCAAGAGTATAGTAGGCACGCTGTTCCCTCGGGAATCAAACGAGAGCTGCATACAATCCGTTGAAACACCAAACACTCTTGTACTACAATCCAACCGGCAAAATAATTAAAGAAAACTCAAAAGGGTAGTGTAAAGACAAGTTTTTTTTTGGATATGATCAAACCTGGCGCTGGGGGGTCTCCGGGGGACTTCAGGCTCGAACTCGACAGGGAGACCGAGGAAGCCATTGAAGCGATCAAAGGTGACATGTGCAACATGTCTGACATTGCTAGGCCAGCTAATCTCCATAGCTGGAGAAGAATTAGCAGAAGAAGAAGAAGAAGATGATGAAGAAAGCTGCCCTTCACTGATCTTGCAAGCCACCTATAATAATAATGATTACCTAAACACTGTCCACCAACAAGGACAGCTGATCTCCCTCCTCCCCCTTTCTCTGCAACTGTCTCTTCTTCTTGTAGTATTTACTGAGAACTGAAGAAAACTACAAGACAAGAAAGAAATACTATCAGTGGCATTATCTGTAGATGATTAGCCTGGTAAGGAGCTTGAAGATGAAGTATACTATGCCAGCTGGGACTGTATTATTTCTTCTGTCATTTTCTGAAAAAAAATTGTTAACAGAAAGATTGGAGGTTTTAAGGTTCTTGTTTTGATTATAGTATACAATAATATATACGAACCATAGCTTTAATAAGTTTGGTAGATCTTCATTTTGTTAGGATGGAATTTGTTTGTTTGTTTGTGTGGGGCTTTAAAGATGGTTTTGGTGGATTAATACTAGTATATTGAAGAGGAAGAGTGGGGGAGGGGTATTAAATGGAGTACAGGGAGGATTGAGTAGAGTTGGATACAAGTAAAGATGTTGGGAAGGTGAGACTTGAACATCATCATTCACTTCCACAACATTGTCATTATTGATTGCAAATTGGTATTCATTATTAGGTTTTTATGGATCAAATTGGTGTATATATGATATCCAATCAAAAAATATAACAATTTAAATTTAAATTGTGTGGACCGCATAATGCTACGAGGACCATAGAAAATGTACATTTTTAATATACTAAAAGTGCATTATTTGTGTATCAAATGTATATTATTTGATAATATGGTCTACACAATAATGATTGTCAAACACATTTATCTGTAAAACTAAAAAAAAAAATCACTTTTACTCTCACGACAATTAAATTATTGTTACATTTAGTATCTGACTTTTAATTTAATCTTATGGCTTTATTAATGTTGTCACATTTGGTCCTTTGTTACAATTTCTATTAAATTAAAATAAATTTTGTGATCCTGATACAAAAATTTTGTACCTACAGATAACTTGATAATTGCTGACTATTGAAAAAATCGCTAGGCGCCTGGGGACTGCCTAGGGCGCCTAGGCTGGCACAATTTTTGCAACACTGGCTACAGATACAGAAACTATCAACTGCAAGTACATAATGTATCAACTATAGATACATAAACTAACTTGATAATTGCTTACACATAATATGATAACTACAGGTACAAAAACTATCAATTACCGGTACATGATGTGTCAATTATAGATACAAAATCTGAAGGTTATTCTTGGACTAAGATCTACAATGCAAAGTAAACCATGGTCCATGGTATATAATTTGCCGTATACATGTGTAAGTGATTTCCTAGATTATCACCTAAATCACAGACTTAAAAAAGATAGTTTTAGCCTCTCAGTCAACCAATTTTAACATCAACACCAAATCTTTCAACTAATACCCCGAAAATGAATCACACATAGACTTGACTCCACACATGCTGTACATTTACAGATTTATTCTATCAATTTGTGGTTTACCCCTCCTATAATTGTTGTTATTAGTTGTTTTCATCCTCTGTACCTTTTTTTCTTCTTTTTAGGTGAAAATGGGACATGTGATTTGATATCCACATGGTAATATGCTTCTCGAAGGAATATGCACAAATGCACATTCCACATCCATTCTTCCACCAAACTTCTGTTTAACACTGAACAATCATGCTCTTCAATACAATTCAATGTATTTCAATTTGATAACTTTTGTATCAGTTAGTTCATGGTACAAGATCTGAAGTAGTGAACTTTAACTACACAATACATTGAAAGTTACCATCCTGTGATGCAAATGACTAAGTTCTGGCAACAGGTTCAAGTGCTTCAATGGTAACCACACTGTTCCCCCTAAGGACCTGCACCGCGAGAAATGAATATAATTAGGATTTAGGAAAAACAGGCAAAAATGGAAAGAGAGCCAGAGGAACTAATTGTGTGGAATCAAAACACGTACCACCATGCCAATGTCAGTTCTTTCATTGCCATTTACTTCAACGGTGTTGTCCACAACCAGATTCATGAACTGATCAAAACCCCGAAGTGTTCCAACCACCATTCTGTTAGCATTTAACTTGACTGCAAAGGAGATATTGATTATAAATTCATTGCCCTACTGCATTTATAAAATACACCAATACAGTGCCTTGAAACAACGAATGTTGGATAACTGGAGATCTCACAACAACAAAAAATCCCCTTAAGATCAAAGGTAAGCAGAAGTGCCACTACTAGATGAAACACGTAATGGGGATTCGTTATCTAGTCTACCTATGTGAAAATATTTAAGTGTATGCAACGTAGAAACAATGTGCACGGAGTGAGTAGATAAAACCACAAGAAAAGGTAGTTCATACCCACAAACCTGTTCCTCAAAAGAAGTCCAGACTCAAGTTACAAACTATAAGAATATTATCTTTTGGTCTGTCAAAGGTGAATTGAAGAGAAGGTTTATGTACATCCTAAATGCATTGAACTAAAAAAATTCTCAATCTCAAAACAAGAAGCATTCTTCTTCTCTTTTCATTAATTCTCAGCATTTTATTGCCATATTGTAGAATTGTTAACTTGAACAACTGCTAATTCAGTGCATAATCTATGCAACTTCAGAAGAGAAGGTTTATGTAAATCCTAAATGCATCGAACTAAAAAATTCCTTGATTAATCCATTCCATTCAATCTCAAAACAAAAAGCATTCATCTTCTCTTTTCATTAATACTCAGCATTTTATTGCTATATTGTAGAATTGCTAACTTGAACAACTGCTAATTCAGTGCGTAATCTATGCAACTACGGAAGTTCTTTCTACATGCTCATATTTAACAGAGCACAACGATAGCATCATATCAGTATCTTTTTTCGAGAACAAAAAAACGAGGATGAAAAAAAAACTTACTTTGCAGCTTCTTGTCCATGTACCTATGAGCAAAAATAAATTAAAAATATTAAAGGAAAGCGGTAAATTGATAAAACCATAATGACGCTTGAGCAGAGGCATGTTAAAAGGAAAAGATAAATGGATTAAGAGAGAACGATTACTCACTTCTTGAGATCCGGCGGTTGACCCGATCGGCTCATCGTTAAACCCTAACAGCTTTTACTTCACAGGCGAGGGAAAACGAAGAAGGCACAGAACCAGAGTTGAGCAGAACCGACGTACAGCCGTTTATGCAGACATCTGGGCCGGTTTTAAGGCGATGGAAATAATTGGGCTCTTATAGGCCCAATACTCGATGGAAATAATTGGGCGCGGGAGGCAAATTATTACGTGGGCCATGGTCCACACAAATATTATGTGCACCATAATAAAAAATATATTTTTAATATATTAAATATATGAATATACATTATACAATATAAATGTATACTCAGAAAAAAAATAATGTACATCCCTTAAATGCAATGTACATTGTTTTACAGTAGATAAAATATGGTCTACACATATGTCCACGCAATAATAATTGGGCGCAGGATGGGTAAATATCTTACGAGTTGCATAATCACGACAAATTTATATCGTGCACCAGGACGCGCATTGCATTGTGCGCCCTGATGCAAAAACGACATCGTTTTTTTTTTTTTTTTTTTTTTTGGAATTACACTACCATGTATTGGTGGTTAACTTTCTTTTTAAAAAAAAGTTTCATGTTAAAAAATGTACATAATTTTTACTATAATACACATAATTGTATACATGAATGTACATAATTGTATAACAAAATACACATACTTTTTTTAAACATAAACAATAATCTAAAATAATACATAATACACATAAACTTTTAACATAGATACAATAAACTCTTAACATAATATGCATACATTTTCTGTTTCGGATGTACATAATTGTATAAAAAATGTCATAATTGTATAAAAATGTACATAATTGTATAAAAAATGTACATAATTGTATAAACAAATACACATAATCACGTCAACTCCTTACATAACGTATCAAAACAACGTTTGATAGGCGCAGGGCGCACAGTGCTAACGATTGCATAATCAGTTATCAGTTTCACTCTTCTCTCACATACTATCTATTGAATCAATGAATCACAAATTATTCTGTGAATCCGATTCCACTTCAGAGTTCAAATGTTCACAATTTACATATTAAATGTTACAATTTACTTTTTAAAAATTCACAATTTATATATCACGAACAAACAATGTTAACATATGTAATTGATTACCTTGGTTTTGTATTCATAATTTCATTTTAAATACTACGATAAAAAATATTAAAAAATTAGGATTTGATGAGCCTGAATTATATCTACCGTTGTTATTTATTTTGACTTAGAAATGAATTTATATTTTAGAATTTCACAATTTAAATACTAAAAGCACACAATTTATACGTTGTTTAAGATTAAAGTTTATAAAAAACCAAATATTGAAATTTAAATTTTCGCTTTATGAAGTAATTTTATCCAATGGAATTCCCCTTGCAACCAAAGGCCCCTTAAATCCTTAAATTGACAGAAGCAAAGTTAATTTCAGAACTTCCTAATTTCCATCACTCTGTTCGGCCTCACGCCCTCACTTCCTCAGCCTATAACCAGTTCGCGTCTGTCCTCACCGGCCATCCTCTGTCATCAACTCCTCGACCAGCCTCGCCGGCCAACTTCTCTCCTCGTCTCCTCAACCAGCCTCGCCGAACTCTCGAACGGTCTCTCTGTCCATCTAATCTCTCAAACATAGTAATGTAAGATTAGGTATTTTAATATACACGCATTATTCTGATGATAGGATTAAATAAATATTGAATTACTGGCATTTAATTTATTAGTAAATGTGTGTCATTAAATTGTTTTTTATGCAATGTATAGATTTGAAAGAAAAATAGTGATGGATTTTACGTCTTTGAACCAAGCTACTAATTTCATTGCCAGTGATATTATTGATTGATTAATTTTAGAGTTGAAGTTGTTAATATATGTATGCATAAGCATAATGCAAGTTTAATTGTTTATTTAAACTTTAGACTATCTTTATTTAAATTTTAGTCTATCTAAAACGAATTTAGCATTTACAATTTTCTACTCTTTTTTTACAATATTAAAATTTTAGTGCGCCCCCGCCATGATATGCAAACCTAAGGCGTGGTGGAGCAGCTTTCCTTAGGCCCGCCAAATTGGCGGGGCGGTTTTGTTGGCTCGTTTTGGCAATTCTACCCATAGCTGACCATCTCAAATTAAGCCATTCATTAATTTGTGCAAAATTTTTTCAAGCAAAACACATAATACCAAAATTGAAAATTTGATGCAAAATATATATTCAAATTTTGTTATGTAGGTTTTTTTTAACATAGAATAAAAAACTGTAATGAAATGACTTGTGCGTTTGCTAGAGTAATTGAAGTGTTTAAAATTTTCAAGGACATTAAAAAAAAAAATCAAGGACCAAATTGTATTTTTTTTTTTTTTTTTTTTTTTTTTTTGAGAACACTCTAATTTGTTTTCTATTTTTAGGTTTCTACTTTTCTTAAACCC
>VALG01005071.1:0-14846 GCA_009835305.1 Ipomoea purpurea
AGTATTTGTGCACCATGATTGGTGTTAGCCGAGTTAAGAGGAGAATTGGGATGGTAAAACGACATTAATCTGGGGTCACCATGGCTACCTGATAATCCTAGCCCCTTATACAAACAGACATGACAGTAGAACTCAGGCATGCTAAGGTAGCAGGTTTGATAGATCTTGGACTGGTTACCTAGGATCCACATATTTTAAGATTTTTATTTGATGGGGAAGATGTGGATAGGTACTGAGAATTCCTGTAAGTCCGGGATATGAGGACTCATGGTATTGGCCTGATGACCCTAATGATATTTATATCCAGTTAAGAATGCCTACAGGAACATTATGGGAATTTATAACCACTCCAGGGGAATTGAGAAATGGACTACAATGTGGGGATGAAGGTACCTTCCAAAATGGAAGACTTTTTTCTGGAGAGCAATTTGTGATATTCTCCCTACAACTAATAATTTGATTATAAAGAAGTTGAAGTGGATCCACATGCCAGATGTGTGTGGTGGCTCATGAAATGTGATGCATGCATTGATTACTTGGATTATTCTAGATATGTTTGGAATATTTCAGGACTGCCTGTAACAAATATTGTTGTCCACTCTTTCTCCGAGTGGCTAACAGCTGTGCTACAATGTTAACAGATGATCAAAGTGGAGCCGTAGTGGCACTACTTTACCGGCTATTGGAGGTGCAGAAATTCGGCCGTATGAGATGCTCCTCCCCCCTACGGCAAATGGGACAAGCCACGCGGCACTGCAGGCGTCCGGCAGAATGCACGCCGCTGCTCAGCTGCGACCCCGGCTGCTACGGTGGAGACGGGGAAGACGCCAGCCGCGATGCTTTGTAGACGCTGGCTACCGAGAAGGCACGAGGAGGCTACATACGGCATATATTGTTGTCTCCGAAGGGTCCTTTTTGGCGGCAAAAAAATGGAAGACTCCTGGTTTGCTTGTCGCCGTTTATGGCAGAGACTTTGGCATGTAAGGAGGCTCTATCCTGGCTACTAGAGAAAAATACAACAACGGTCTCCCTTCTCAAGACTGCATACAGCTAAGGAATGCTATACGATAGGAATCAACCAATAAATGTCCTATGTTGGGGTCATTGTGGACCAATGCAGGAGTTCAATTTCTTTGTTTAATTATGTCTCGTTAAATTAGGTCTTTAGGCAGATTAATTCGCATGCACATACCTAAACTTCGTTAGCTTTTATTCAGGATCAAGTTATGTATTGAGATTATATCCTCCTGACTGCATTACAACTTTGATTCGTTAATACAATCATTCTTTGATTAGATTTCAAAAAAAATAAAAAATCAGCTAATTTGAAAAACATACCCAAGTCTTTCAATGGTTAGCTACTTAGCTTCAGTCTTTTTTTTTTTTTTTGTTAAATTTTATCTTGTTTCTTCCCGTCAATGACACAAAATCTATTGCGCAGAAGCAGAACAGCTCCGACTGAACTGCTGGAAACTGTACTCCAGGAAGAAAGGAAACGAGAAGTAGACAAAGGAATTGGACTTCTCATGTTTCTGTGAACAGAAGCAATGGTGTCAGCCATTCTTACCACACAGGCTCTAAAACTCACCCTCTTGCTTCCATTGAATTTCATGGCATTTGGGCTCAAATTTCATCCGATGCCCTTGTTTTAACGATTACTGGAAGACCCATTTATGATATGCGTTCCAATCGGAGTCCCGGCTGAAGAAGCAGAGTACGAAGTATCGGCCCCGTAAGAATCGCTTGCTCATTGGGTAACGCTATAGATCGACAAAAAAGAGCTGGATTTCAAGCCTTCTTTCGATGAGTACTTGAAAGTTATGGAGTCCGTTAAGAAAATAAGAAACTGGTTGGTGACGAAAGTTGAAGAGTCGGACCAAGCGTGATTCTGGGCCGGGCGGCATCGCGTCCTAAAAAATGGAAGAAAAGGATCTCGATTCTATGCGCGAAAATTGGTGAGAATTCAAATTCAATCGAGAACTGTGAGAAGTCGCTGCTACCTAAAATAATTCATCCTTATGAGATGAAGAAAGCATAGGGTTAGCTTATGGGATGGTATGACTGCTTCAATCAATGGAAAGTTGGTGAAGTGATGCTTATGATAAGCCCAGAGTGTTTCAAAAACGCATGGAAGAGAGATTCGTTCTGCGAGAAATGCATGATTGTGTTTACCCTTCTACAAATATGAATTAAATTCTTGCTTAGCTATTATTTGGGATTATTGCTTCAGTAATGTATGTTAGCTGAGTAAGTTTGGATCACACAAAGTGCTAGGGTGATAATGTTTGATCTTTTAGGCATCTAATCACAGTTATGACTAATTAAGTTTCGGGTATCTATTTTAGCAAGTGTGAGACTTTCGTTTTAGTGTTTGAAGAGTACTGAATTTCTTAATCTCTCATGTAAAAGAGTTCTGAATTCCCAAATTACTTCCTGACATTTGGGCATTCTGGTTCCGGCTATCCATAAAAATATTACTCCTGGACTGTTTGCTTAATCCCAAATTTAATGTATTTATAAAATATTATTTTATGATTTCGCTAAGATTAATCTGGACTTTTGGAGATATTAAGCTTTATTTCTTGATTCCTTTGATCAAGAAACGGTCAATAACCTTGCTTAAAGCTTAGTTTTTGCTTGAAATATTATGGGTGTGGGAACTCTAATGAGATACTGTTTCTTTGGTGCATGTTGCTCAATATGTAAATGATCAAGGGTCTCTTGAATCTTCATTTCTGATTGATGGTAATGATTTTTTATTTATATTATTATTATTTTTTTTAAGTCTGAATGTCGCAACTTTGACTGCCTGCGTGAGTTTTCCGAATGATGGAAGTGCTAAAATCAGTATTTTCAGATCATTCTAATGTCAAGGTTATTCAAAGTATGGTAATTGGAATCTGGGAGTACTACAAGTTATCGAGTGGCTTCAGTCCGTGAGCGCTTCATATCTACGGGATATGTATATTTTAATTTTCAGCTCCCTACATTTTCATCACCAGCAGGTGAAACAGTTGATATGCTTGAGTTAAAATTGTGATTCGGTTTTTAATTCTTTTCCTTGGTGTTTTAACTGGTAATTTCGGTGACTTTTCTTCAGTATTTCATATTAGATTTATTTGTGTCTTATACTTGCATATGCATGAATATTTAACGTGATGTGCTTTTTTGGATCTTCTTCTGAGGCACGGATGTCCGTTCTTTGAGAGTGAATGTACGCCAGATAATTATGCATGGAACCTTAACTCTTTAAAACATTTATTCTTTATCTTATTTACTGTCTAATGTTCATGGACTGAAAATAGCTATGCTACTTTAAGATTATACAATGGTGCAAATTATTTGTCCTGATGCCAGCTTTCTCTTATCTTAAAGTGTACAGTTTAGTGCCCTGTAAGTAAACTCTGATATTTTTATTTTTAATTCTTAAATATTTTATAACGCTGCTTTGATGCACTTGGGAAGGCAAGAGGCAGGTGAAGGCACTCAATTTGTTTCGTGAAATGCAGGTAATGTGTACAAGGATGGTCAATAATCAATCAATTTGAACTGTCCATAGTTTTGATATGAACAGTGTGATATAACATGTTAACTCTGTACTAAAATACATAATCTTAAGCAACTCACATCATCCCTCTAAACATCTTTCCGGCAGGAAGATATGTCCTCGTATCCCGATCTTGTGTCTTATCACTCTATTGCTGTAACTCTTGGACAAGCAGGACATATGGAGGAACTATTTTATGTGATTGAAAGCATGCGATCTCCACCCAAAAAGAAGTTAAAACTGGTCTTGAGAAGTGGGATCACGTTAGAGCCAGATAATATCATCTATAATGCTGTAAGTAATTCAAGATTGTTTGGCATTTTAATTCATTTGGAGCTCCTTTGTTAATCTAATTGACGTTTAACTCAGGTTTTTAAATGTAAGTCTTGTGAAATTTCAATGTTTTGCCTTTCATAGTCAATGCCTTTGCTTGCATACAAAAAAAAAAAACAGTAGAATATGCTAACTTCTTTTTATCCCGATAGGATTATGTCTTTGAGAAGTAAATATGTGCTTCAAATAGTTAGGATACTGTACTAGATACCAACTTAGTGTCCCACAAAATCCCATTTGAATAGTTAGGATACTGTACTATATACCAACTTATGGTTATATACTGTTTATTATTATAAAGATTATAAAATTGAAAATTCTGACATTCTGCTTATTATGTAAAGGTCCTAAATGCTTGTGTTAACTGTAAAAATTGGGAGGTGCCCTTTGGGTACTGCACAGCTGAAGCAGCAGGGGCAACAGCTTCTAGTGTAACATATGGGTTAGTAATGGAGGTAATGCTCTTTGTGAATATTCTTCAGACTTCAGTTGGTTGCAATGAATGGCATGTGGTTTTAAATATTTGAATATTTTCATAAAAAATAATATATAATTATGGCATTATGTATTAATTTGATCATTTTACTAAGAAATCTGACCACATATATCAACAGCAGAGGCGCTTTTTCATTCTTTGTTCTGTGTGTGTGTGCGCGTGTGCGTGCGTGTGTGTGTTCAACTGTTCAACTGCTTCTGCATAATTTTATAGTAGAGAACTAAAATGCCTGAACTGGCTTTCTATATTCCTGCAATATATTGGGTTCATATCTCTTCGTTAGACTGAGTTTATGAAAATTGTCTGAAGAAATGTCATCATACCTTTTAGCCTTTCATAAAATTTTGAGAAAATGAGAAAATATTATGAATTCCTTATCCAAAGTGGGCACTGAAAATCTTTTCAGCTTATAACCATAGTGAATGACAATACAAGGGTTTGGCCTACGACTACGAGTGTTTTCAAATTGTGTGCCTTCTACTTTTGAGTGATTCCTTTAGTTCTTGTGTTTGGCTATGCTTTTATTTTTTCTCTTTAGTTACTCAAAAATTTTAAAAAGTACGGAGTAAATATCTCTCTTCAATATCTTTGGTTGGCTGACACTTCAAACTGGGTTGTCTATTTTGGGCAGGTCATGCTTGCTTGTGGCAAATACAACTTGGTACATGATTACTTCATAAAATTGCAGAAATCATGTATTCCCAGTGCTTTAACCTATAAAGGTAATCTGGTGCTTTAAATCTAGTTACTTAAGATGTTGCATTGCCTGTTTTAATTATGAAATATTATATATATTAAAAATTTTAAGTTGTCTTTTCCACCTGCAGTACTAATAAATACGCTTTGGAAAGAAGGTAAAACGGATGAGGCCATACTGGCTGTAGAAGACATGGAAAGACGAGGAATAGTGGGCACTGCTTAGTTTGTATTATGATCTTGCTCGTTGTCTTTGTAGTGCAGGAAGGTGGCAGGAGGCGCTAATACAGGTACATTTCGTGTGCTCAGATGTTCTTGGGCTCGTGTGTTTATTTGGCTGGTACACATTGTGACATTTCTTGAGCTTGACTTGGGCTGTATGTTATCTTCATGTTGATCTTATTGGGCATTTGTGTAGTTTGTTGAAGGGTTAACATTTAGATAAGTTCAGCTAATATTCCACCACCAAGCTAGATTATGATTGTTAGTCCCTAAACTGTTTCCAATGGGACAAAATGTTTTGAAAAGAAAATTTCATTGTGATGACTGGCATTGCATTTTCTAGATTCTAGCTAAAGTGGACCCTCTGGATTTTCAATTATATATATATATATATAGGGGAAGGTTCGAGTGAGAATATTCTCCGACGTAAAAAGTGAGGACTGATCTAATCCCTTCATTTGGGTAAATCAACGGTTGAGGGTAGCTAAAAAATAAAGGGAAAAGGGGCAGGGTCATTTTTATAAATAAAATTGATCATGTGTTTTTTTTACTAAACCTCAACCATTGATGAACTTTAATTGGGCGGCCCAGATCAGTCCTCACTTTTTATACGGGTTGTTCTCATTTGAACCCACCCCTATATATATATACTTGACGAGGCCTAAGGTCATGTTAATTTCTTTTCAAGTGTTGACTACTTGATATGATATGTATTATAGTTTCAAAGAGGATAAAAGTTTTATAAAACATTGCTACACATAAACAACGATCACCTTCTGGTAGGCTGGTAGGAGACTAGTGAGTGACATTCTGGAAAAGTATGCCCATATACTTCTAAGGAACTTGTATGTTCTCATATTTCTTGCCACAAAAAGAATTCTAACCTTTGAAATCTGTCATATCTTTCTCCATTTTGTACAGGTTGACAAAATATGCAAAGTTGCAACAAAGCCACTAGTGGTGACCTACACTGGTTTAATTCAAGCTTGTATAGATTCTGGGGATATTCAAAGTGGAGTCTATGTCTTCAACCACATGCACAACTTTTGCTCACCAAATTTAATAACCTATAATATACTCCTCAAAGCTTACCTCAATCATGAGTTGTTTGAAGAAGCAAAACAATTGTTTCTAGCTTATTAGAAAATGGAAACCGTATTAGAAATAAATCAGATTGTAAAGATATGGTTTTGCCCGATATCCATTCGTTTAACTTGATGTTGGATGGATTTTCTGCTCGGCTAAAGTGGATGAAGTCGAGTTTATCTACTTACAAATGCTGAAACACGGATACCACTTCAATCCAAAACGCCACCTTCGCATAGTACTACACTCCTGCAATGCTGGAAAGGTATTCTTCTGCCCGCCCGCCCTATACACTTGCTAATACTCTCCTTCTATACGTCTCAAGATAATGGTTCGTGATTTCTGATGCATCATATTGGAAATTCCTTGGAATTATCTTTAGTTTGTAACTACCCCGAGTATCTTATATCTCTTCTTAAGGGAATTCATTGCTCTCCTATACTACTTTGCCATTTGCTGTGCTTTGCAAAATAGAATATCCAATACCAACAATTATTTCAGAGTTAATAGTAAAAAACAAACATGCATTTTTCTCAATGGGAAAATCAAGAATGCGTAGTACAGACTCTCATGTGGCAAATTATACCATGGACTAGGGTCTACCTTGCATTGTGGACCCTAGTCCAAAATAACCTTCACATTATGTACCTACAGTTTTGACATATTATGTACCTTCAGTTAACAGTTTATGTGTTTGCAGTTACCATGTTAATATGTTGTCTCCGGTTAATATATGTTGTACCTGCAATTAAGAGTTTGTGTCTGTAATTATGGTGTTATATGTCTTCAATTTATTTACAAACAAACACATTAATTTTTGGATCAGAGGTCCACAATGCAAGATGGACCTTGTCCATGGTATAACAATTGCCCTCATGCCTGGCAAACTATAATATAATATATTTATCTCTGGTTTGTGCTTAGACGGGCCTTATCCATTTAATGGTTTGTATTTTAGCGGATAAAAGATGCTTATTTACCATCACACTCCACTTTGTGCTTAGGTGGGAATTTTGGAAGCGACATGGAAGCATTTGGACGAGGTCGATAGGAAACCTCCACCACCCCTAGTCAAAGAGATGTTTCTGGTGTTGTTGGGAAGACGGGACTTTGCTTCTGCCCTTGCCTGTGTTGTATGCTCGGGCGCTACTGAGTCACAGGTATTTTCCGTCAAGTGCTGGTTACAGTTTTTGAATGGCAACCGCCATCGCGTAGAGACAGATAAACTTGTTGCATTGCTACATGAGCTTAGCATGTATAGTGGTAGGACTGAAAATGTTTTGCTAGAGATTCTAATGGCTTCTTGTAAAGATTTTTTGAGAGCTCATAGTGATATGGCATAGCTTTACTTTGGCACCCTATCTGGTTTAGTCAAATAACATAAGTTTATACAGAAATTCAGTGTCCCTGCCTATGATTATGTGACATCCTGACTACCACTCAGTCACAGAATTTGTGGAAATAGTGTTGTGTAAATATTATTTATTTCTAACAAAAAGCATACAGAAAATGGCAAAGTCCGTCCTGATTTTTTTTTTTTTTTTTTTGTATTAGGCCCTTGAATTTTAACGAGTAGCGTTGATTGCATTTTTCATTGACAATAGCAACCAGTGAATGTGGGAATTCTAATGATTGGTTATTCTCAGTGAATAGTCGGTTATTGGACCCAAATGCATTAAAATGACAAATTCAAGTGTTTAATTGTGACTTTTTAAGTTTAAGGGTTTAATTGCTTTTTGATATAAATTTGAAGGGTTTATTTGACACTTTACTTAAAAGCATAGATGCATGCTTTTCCCTAATATTTTTAAGAAATGTAATAATGTGTGTAACAAATAAGGTTCATGGTGTTGGGTTGATATTCACTTGCAAATTATATCGTGCACCGCGGTGTATGATCGATCATGCACCGCGCATCAAAACGACGTCGTTTTGTTTAATGAAAAGAAACAACTATAAGCTTAGGCTTTTAGTTGAGATGGAGCACATGCTTCAATTTGATATCAGAGCCAGACCAAAGGTCATGAGTTCGAATCTCAACGCCACTCATAAGCGACTACGGTTTACCGGTCCATAATGTGCAATACTTTTAGTTGAGATGGAGCACATGCTTCAATTAACAGAATCTTCGCAAAAAATAACTCTGTTCTTCAGTTCCATTCTGTAAACATTGCAGTTTCATTTCGATATAACTACAGTTTCATTCAATATTTATACACTCAAATATGTGAAAATGTTATTTAATTTTATTTTATATACACTATAGTTTCATAAAATCATAAAAACACAACTACATGATCATTTCAATATAATTACAGCTTCATTATACAATATACACTCAAATATGTGAAATGTTATTTAGTTTCATTTTATATATACTGTAGTTTCATTTCACCACAACTACAGTATCATTTTGATATAACTACAGTTTCATTTGATAATATAAAAATAATACGTGAAACAGTGTCGGCTCCGTTATAATTGTAGAAACGACGCTATTTTAACGTGCGGTGCATAATCGATTAAGCACCGCGGTGCACGATATAACGAATGATATTCACTTGGTCCTTGAATTAGTCACTTGAACCATGCTATATTTATTATATCTAATGAGTTTTACGCTTGGTCCATGAACAATACCGAATTACCTAGTTCATATATGATATCATTGATATGTTCATATTAACCTAGACTTTTGAGGTTTGAGCTTAGACTCGTCAGTATAAATTTAAGAAATTATTAGATTTTTATTACGATTGAATTGAGGATGTGTTTGGTTGATGAGTTTTGTCTATGGAAATGAGTATGAAAGTGATTATTATTGTTTGGTTGATAAGTTTTTAAAACACTACTATGAGTTTCTCGAATACTTCATCAATTGAAAAATTCATACCCAAATAAAATAAGGGTTTCATTCTCTTGTTCATTCTCAAGCACTACTATTAGTAACTATTCTCATTCCACCCTACTACCAAACATGTTAAATACTTTCACCCAAACACATAATCACGTCAACTTCCTATATGACTTACCAAAACAACATCGTTTTGGGAGGCGCGAGGCGCACAGTGCTATGCGCGTCACGGTGCATGGTATAACGATTGTAGGACGTGGCCACTTCGGATTTCTATTTGGGATTAGCCTGGTCAGCACAAGCTCAAACTTATTAGCAATGAAGTAAACTACTGAATTGCCATCTAGCACCAGGACTATGTAGTCTAATGGTACCCGAGTTGGACTTCCATTTGGAAGGTTGTGAGTTCGAGCTTTAGTGGAGGCGTTATTGGCTCTTTGTGTTTCAGTAGGTTGAGAAAGTATATGAACAGATACTACAATCTAATAGAGCTAGTAGCATTCAAAAAAATAAAAAAAGAATTGCCATCTAGCAACATGGAAATTCATTATTGAATTATAATTCTTCAAAAATTATTCAATTACAATAAAACAAAATCTCACTTTATCATTTTGCGTCGAATTTGGATATAAAAATATTAATTTCTGTAGATCAAGTTTAGATTTTAAAATTATATTATTTATTTTATTTGACAAATAGAGATCGATGATAGTACATAAGTTGTTCAAACATGATTCACGTATTACTCCTTGAAAACATAATAGTCTCGTATATGTTATGAGACTGATTGTAGCAAAAATAAAATGTGAGTTCGGGTATTTATGTCGTTCTCAGAGGATTGGGGATATGACACTCAATATGCAATCACAAGAAACTAGACACTAGCATAAGAAAATCAACAAGAAGCTACGCAAATCATAACGAGGTTGAGGCTACGGTAACTAAACAAAGTAACAACACAACACATATTAAAAGATAAACATACACTAAACAAAGAAATATGACTTAAGCTAGGGAGCATTATCTTCTAGATGCATAACATAACCTAAGGATTAAGGAAAATCACACAACCAAAGGATAGAGCACCTACTACATACACAGCAGCCTTTTTAACGTCGGCTAAATAGAGCTTTTAACGTCGGCTAAGTTCCGAGTTGTTTCTGCGCTCGACTTGTATATATTATCTATAACGTCGGCTATATAAATAGTCGATGTTATATTATATATTTTAATTTAATTAATAATTAACTACAATGTCGGCTAATAACAATTAGCCGACGTTGTAGGTAATTTTTTTTTAAAAAAATACTTTACAACGTCGGCTAGTAGCAAACTAGTCGACGTTGTAAGTATTTTTTAAAATACTATACAACGTCGGCTAATTGGTATTAGCCGACGTTGTAGGTATTTTATTTTTTTTATTAAATACCTAAACGTCGGCTAATACCAATTAGCCGACGTTGTAAACTGTATACTTTTTTTTTAAAATATATTCAACGTCGGCTAATAAGCGGCTAATACTTATTAGCCGACGTTGTTGTATGTTTTTTTTTTTTTAATATACAGTTTATTTGTTCATTTATACCAAAAAACATGCTCAAATTACTCCCAACCACAACCACAAACTAAACCTACTCAATTTCTCACAACACAACCAAAACCTGCTCAATTATTGCACCAACAACCACAACAAAATATGTAGAATCTAATATTTATAATGAAACAAGTAATAAAAGTAATAAATATCACAATTTGATACTAATTAATAATACAAGTTAACATTATCAAAACTTAATATCAATTTGGTTCAATTTACATACTTAACCATACATCAACAAAGAAATTGACCCATACGTCTCTTACTTGATCAATTTCTTGTTGAGTGTAGCTCGATCCACCAACTCTCTCAACAATCTACAAAGTTGATAATTATTAAATAATTAGTAAATTAGCATTTTTAAAATTAGAAGAGAGAACTGCTATTTATATTTCCAAAGTTACATGCCTTCAATCATTCCCGCCATGCTTCTTTGGAAAAGAATTTCAAGCATGTATTTCCTAATATCCACGATGCCGTACTTCCAAGCTTGTCTGAGCACCACTACATTATGAATTAAATCCTACATTTAAAATGTTTATTTAATAAAAAACAATAAATATTGCGTCGTTTATAACACATGTTAAAAATACTTACCAAACCCTTAAGTCCATTTTGGTGAGCGAGTTGATCTATTGCTTCTCAACAACTTTGCTGAATTAACACACCTAAAAATTATTAGAGATTTAGTATACATAAATACTTTATGACATCATGCATACTTTATTAATTATACATATTAATACTTATAAGTTCACATACTTTTCAACAATATCTTTGATGTCATCACGTGGTTGGCCTCCAATTGAATCAAACCAATAGATGTTCATTAAGTTGAGGACAAATTGCCATCAACATCCAATGGTCACTACAAATTAATAATGTATTAGTGTAAGTAAATATAATATATAATAAAAGTGTATTATATATAAATTAAATTTTATTGAAACAATTAAAACTTACTTTAAAATATAGGGCGCTTAGATAGCATTGCTTTTGGCCATATTGCATGGTGACGTTGATTACCCTGTCCGTTCATCTATTGAATTCGAAATTGGTTGAATGAAATGTGGATCTAAGAAGCCATATGTGGTCTTTGATTCCAATTAGACTAGTTATTAGTAGTATCAATTCAAAGATAGCATATAAGTATTTTTAAAATTAAAAAAAAAAATCATACACTTAGAACACACCAATGTTGCTATTTTGACCACTTACCACAATATTCGTTAAATCTACTCTTATATTTACGTTTTTTTTTGAATGTCTATCTTATATTTACAATTACAAATTATATACAAATAATTACCAATTACAAAACAATCTAGAATAGATCAATTATCAAATATATACAAACAAACCCTAAAATGCAAATATTTACTAAATTCGAAAAAATCAATAATAATTTCAAATATATACAATAAACTTAAAATGCATATACATTATAAACAAAAAAAAAATTTGGACAATCAATAATAAACAAATAAACCCTAAAATGCATATTTTTTTTTTGAATGCTACTAGCTCTATTACATTGTAGTATCTGTTCATATACTTTCTCAACCTACTGAAACACAAAGAGTCAATAACGCCTCCACTGAGGCTCGAACTCACAACCTTCCAAATGGAAGTCCACCCGGATACCATTAGACCACATAGTCCTGGTCCCTAAAATGCATATACATTTACAAAAATTCAAAATAAATCAACAATAAAACAAATATTAACACAAATAAACCATAAAATATAATTATATTTACTAAAATTCGAATAAATTAATAATAATTAAAAAAAATACCTGGACAGCGGCAGTAGCGGTGCGGCAGTCGGAGGAGTGGACGGCAGTCGGCGGTGCGGCAGTGTAGCGGTGCAGCGCGTCTGTGAGTGGCAGAGCGCGGCGACGGTAGTGGTTGGGCGGAGAACGACCGGTTGTGGGGGTGGGAGATGACGGACGCCTAGTGTCAAGCCCCGTGTTACGGCCTTCAATCCTGGATTAATTATTTATTAATCCCGCTAATAATAATTAAATATGATTTAATTATGTTAGGTTTCCCTTTAATTAATTAATAAGGTCCACCATGAACCGTGGACCCTTGCCTAAATTAGAGGCTTAAGCCTAATTAGGAATAAAGAAAGTAATTTTACTATTCAGATCCTAATGTAGGAATCCTAGACCTAGTTATCTATTAGGAATAAAGGAAGTAGGCCTTTTACTATTCAAATTATTATTAGGATCCGCTTTAATTAATATGGTCCAATGAGGATCATGGACCTCTTAGTCTATAAGGATAGAATTAGTAAACCCATATCATTCAGGCCCTAATTAGGAGTCTTAAATATATAAATAGGGAACTTAGGGAGGCAACTAGAATTCCCACCACAATAATCTCTCACCCACCCAAAGAGTTCCAAGAATTCCCAGGAGAAATCAAGAAGCAAGAAAGCTTAAAGAAAGATCCTTCATAGCCAAGGAATTAATTAAGGCTAAGAGGTAACCCATGTCTCAACAAAACCTATTTTCATAGCTATGTTTTCCCCTTAGGGTTTTCCCCCATATAATTGTGAATGCGATTTAATGATGATTCTATTGGTGTTGATTAATGATTCCATCGGGAAATCTTGATAATCTTGATATTGGGAGTTTCTTGATAATTATGATGTTCTTGATGAATTAATTGGGATTCTTGATGATTATGAATTGTTCTTGGATGATTTGATGCTCTTGATGATTAATTGGTACCTTGATGATTATGTTTGTTCCTACCGAATCTGCAATTTAGAAGACGAATCGTATTCTTGTTAATATAAAAGTGATTAGGAACCCTAGGTTGTACCGTATGCTTGATTCTTGGATCATCGGGTGGGAAATCGCATGTTTGGGGTTGATTATGTTTAGAAAAGCATGATAGGATATGTGCCATTCGTTTCTCGTATTTGATCCGTTAAATTGTCTATACGTGTGGTCGTTACTATGCGTTGTAAAGTGTAAGCATGGTTTCGGGTTCCACATCGGTTCCGCGGGCGCGAAAAGTGATGAAAAGAGTCAGTGGGGGGTAGGTGGGGGTAGGGGACCGGCCACCTAACCCGCAGACCAAACTTCGGGCCAGTTCCGGCAGCGGCAGGCTGCCCGACCGGGCACCCACTGCCCGGAAGCAGTGACGCCGGCGGGTGACCCCCACCCACCGTGGCTACCCGCTGGAATTTTCCCACACAACGGGAACCCCGGCTTCCCGTTTGAGGTTTCCCCGATCCCCTGTGGTGTCCGCAACGGACCTCCGTTTATCGGTGCCTATGTCTAGTTCGATGTTCCGGTACCTGGTTTTCGTTCAGGTTTATGAGTCCGATTATATTGGCATGCTTGTTGAATTGGTATCCCGTTGGCCTAGGTGGAAGAAGTATGAACCCCTTAGGACTATTCTAGTTGTGATGGATCACGCATAGGTTTTTAATACGTTTTCCCTTTCCCAATGTGTAATGTGGGTTGCATGTGCTTGCTATGTGTTATGTGTGTGTGGTTACCCCAATTCGGTTGCGATCGGATTGGTTATCCTGAGCTGCGGTTCAGAAGCTGGCTGCGGTCAGATTGATACTCTTGGGCTGCGGTCCACCGTTTGGTTTGCGATCAAACGTTTCTAATATGAGCTGCGGTTCGTCCTTTCTGGCTGCGGTCAGATGACATCTCTTGGGCTGCGGTCCCACTGTTTGGTTGCGATCAAACATTATGATGAGCTGCGGTTCATCGGTCGGTTGCGATCGACCCCTCGTGTTGCGATACGGGCAGGGTGCTGCGGGCCGTGTCAGAGCTATATGCGCTGACCCTCATGTATGGGCATGCGATTGGTCCTGTGCGCGCCAACAAGTGTGCTATGTGTTGTGATATGGATGAGTTGTGGTTATGAGTATCTTGGGGATGTGACTATGGTTTATGTTGGGGATTGTTATGTTGGGTTGTGATTATTGTTTATATTTGGGCCTTATCTGCCTTACCTGTTGTGAACTGCATATTCTTGTATGT
>VALG01005073.1:7500-10048 GCA_009835305.1 Ipomoea purpurea
TACCGCAACTTTCCGCAACTTGGGCACCACGTACCCCAACTTTCCGCAACTTGGGCACCCACGTACCCCAACTTTCCGCAACTTGGGCACCCACGTACCGCAACTTTCCGCAACTTTCCGCAACCTGGGCGCCCTCGTTCCGCAACTTTCCGCAACCTGGGCGCCCTCGTTCCGCATAGTCCGCAACTTTCCGCAACCTTCGTTCCGCAACTGTGCGCTACTTGGCTGCCCTCGTTCCGCATAAGTCCGCAACTTGGGCACCCTCGTACCGCAACTTTCCGCAACTTGCACCGCAACCTGGGCACCCTCGTAACTTTCCGCAACTGGGCACCCTCGTCCCGCAACTTTCCGCAACCTGGCGCCTCGTTCCGGTCCGCAACTTGGGCACCCTCGTAACTTTCCGCAACCTTCGTTCCGCATAAGTCCGCAACTTGGGCACCCACGTACCCAACTTTCCGCAACTTGGGCACCCACGTACCCCAACTTTCCGCAACTTGGGCACCCTCGTACCCCAACTTTCCGCAACTTGCTCGTTCCGCAACTTTCCGCAACCTGGGCGCCCTCGTTCCGCAACTTTCCGCAACTGGGCGCCTCCTTCCGCAACCGCAACTGGCACCCCTCGTTCCGCACTTTCCCGCAACTTTCCGCAACCTGGGCGCCCTCGTTCCGCATAAGTCCGCAACTTGGCACCCTCGTTCCGCAACTTCCGCAACTGGCCCCCGTCACGTACCCCAACTTTCCGCAACTTGGGCACCCTCGTACCCAACTTCCGCAACTCAACAACTTGGGCACCCTCGTACGCAACTTTCCGCAACCTGGGCGCCCTCGTTCCCGCAACTTTCCGCAACCTGGGCGCCCTCGTTCCGCATAACCCGCAACTCGCGACTGTGCGCTACTTGCTGATAAGTCCAACTTGCACCCACGTTTGGGCACCACGTACGCAACTTGGGCACCCACGTACCCCAACTTTCCGCAACTTGGGCACCGTGCAACTTTCCGCACCCTGGGGCCCTCGTTCCGCATAAGTCCGCAACTTTCCGCAACCTCGCCGCACTCGTTACGCAACTGTGCGCTACTTGGCTGCCCTCGTTCCGCATAAGTCCGCAACTTGGGCACCCACGTACCGCAACTTTCCGCAACTTGGGCACCCACGTACCCAACTTTCCGCAACTTGGGCACCCACGTACCCCAACTTTCCGCAACTTGGGCACCCTCGTTTCCGCAACTTTCCGCAACCTGGGCGCCCTCGTTCCGCATGATCCGCAACCTGGGCGCCCTCGTTCCGCAACTTTCCGCAACCTGGGCGCCTCGTTCGCATAAGTCCGCAACCTGGGCGCCCTCGTTCCGCATAACTCCGCAACTTTCCGCAACCTTGCCACTCGTACTGTGCAAGTCCCACTTGGGCCCCACGTCCGCTTTCCGCAACTTGGCACCCACGTACCCCAACTTTCCGCAACTTGGGCACCTCGTACCCGCAACCTTCGCCCATCCCGCATACATGGCACCAAATTTCGCAACTAGGTCCCATAAGCAAATGTCCGCACTCGTCTTCCGCATAAGTCACAAAATTGGAACCCATCTCCGCATTAACCAACTTAGGCAACCCGCATAATCCGCAACTTAGGCATAGGTCCGATCCGGCGATAGTCCGAGTTGCAAACACCTGCAAACTTGAACACCTCTTCGCAACTTAGGCACCCTCGTTACGTAAGTCCACTTTGCACCATCATTCCGGCACTTGACCATCTTTCCGCATGAGTCCGCAACTTGCGGACTTAGGCTACTCCGTCCGCAACTGCCCAACGTGCCGCATTAGTACGCAACTCAGGCAACATCGTGCGGCCTAAGTCCGCAACTTACGCAACATAGGCACCTCGTACCCACCTTCGTCCGCAACTTACGCAACATAGGCACCTCGTACCCACCTTCGTCCGCAACTTAGGCACCGTCCACCAACGAAGTTCGAGTGAAACGTGTCTAAGTACTTGGGCGGCACTAACACTTAGCTTTTAGCATACACTTGGAACTTAGAACTTGTGAATACTTGGACACTTAGCCATTTTAGCACTTAACCACTTAGACATCATAACCAATCGTGGAATTGTAACCTCTCGCGTAATAGTGTTGATTGAGTTGGATTTGAAATGAGTGATGAAGGCGGATTGGATAGGGGGGTGGGAGGGACGAATCGGAGCGACAAAGGGCTGAATCTCAGAGGATCGTGGCAGCAAGGCCACTCTACCCCTTACAATACCCCGTCGCGTATTTAAGTCGTCTGCAAAGGATTCAGCTCGCCGCTCGATCGGAATTGTAATTCAAGGCGGCCACCGTGACCCTTCCGCCACGACGGCTTAGCCAACGACACGTGCCCTTGGGGGCCAAAAGGCCCCTACTGCGGGTCGGCAAACGGGCGACGAGCGCATGCGTCGGTCTAGCCCGGATTCTGACTTAGAGGCGTTCAGTCATAATCAACGCACGGTAGCTTCGCGCCACTGGCTTTTCAACCAAGCGCGATGACCAATTGTGCGAATCAACGGTTCCTCTCGTA
>VALG01005078.1:0-13186 GCA_009835305.1 Ipomoea purpurea
AAAATAACTATGGCATCCAAAGCTGATACATCGTTATCTAATCTCTTATGATGGCCCAAATCAGGGTACCTTTGAACCAACTGCAGAGCCAAATGTGTATATATATACAATAAAATTATAATAAGCTAGCTAAGCAAAAGAGGGTAATTAAGATATAGTTGGACGACTATAAATAATTACGTACCATAGAATTTTTGTCCGATTAAGTTAACAAACAATAGAGACACCCAGTTTGGCCTGCGTATGGATTAGGCTGCCCGTATTCATCATCCCTAGTGAGACGAAGGAAATACAGAAAGGCGTTCTTGCTGTAGCATCATTCGCAGCCGCATTATGGATGGGGAAGTAAATAATCGGTTGTCTTGAAAATAGAGAAGATTAGAATTTCTGCGAACAAGGATATCAGCCACCTCAATGTTTCTTGCCGGGCAGCGGCGTGAAGTGGTGTAAGCCCATAGACGTCTCTGGGGCCAAGTTCATGGTCCCATAATAATGCTACAAGCTTTTCCATAAAGGAGGCATTACCTGGGCTTTAGCAGCAACATGTAATGCAGTCTCAAAGTACTTGTTAAGTGGGAGATCGAATTGCTGCAGGGTATTGGTTGAAGAAGTTTAGAGCTTCCTCCCAATTTTCTGCCGGCAACATAGATCCTGTATAGTGGTCGGTAGCTGCTGAAATCTACTACAGCGTAAGGTATGGGGAAGCTAGCTAGAATTAATGAATCAAATTTAAACACACTCTAACCTGGATCTTGAGCAAGTGCTTGGGAAGGAGCTGCCATTTAATTTCTGCAAATTTATCTTCTGCCTTATTGGCCTGCCACGCTATGTTTTATATATAGTTCGTTGTTCAGAAAATGGTCGGATTTATATATAACTGGTCGGCTGTCAAGCTAGCTATAATAACTTTCTAGTATTATTATGGTATGAAGGGTGATGAAGACGACAAAATTTTATTAATAAAACAAACATCCAAATTCCAAACATATATGAGGGCCCATTCTTCTTAATCATTGATGTTTCCAATTCATTACATCGTACCATGCATTTATTTATTTTCTCAAATATGATCTGTTCAACAACCCTCTACCTTGCATTGTGAACCCGTGGTTCGATTCAGAAAATAAAGCCTTGAGATTTTATATCCCATAAACTATTTTGTGGACCCAGCTTCACCTTACAAGGTGGACACGGGTCCAAATGTTCATAATTTACGTACTAGATGTTCACAATTTACTTTTTAAAAATTAACAATTTGTATACTACGAACACATAATGTTAACATATATGTAATTGATTACCTTATTTTTTATTCACAAGTTCCTTTCAAATACTATAGTCACACAAAGTAACATATTACAATTTGATGACTTATATTGTATTCACAAATTCCCTTCTATAGATGTTATGTGTTTTAACTTTAGAAACACAATTTATATTCTAGAACTTCACAATTCTAATACTAAAAATACACAATTTATACGTCGTCATTTAGGACCAGGGGGGTGGCAAGGTGGACCCTTGGTCCCATGGTATAACAACTCTTTGTACTTGCAGTTGACATATTTTGTACATGCAGTTAAGTGTTTTCGAACATGTAAACAAATTGAAGATGCGTCACATGAAAATTACAAACACATAACATGATAACTACACACATAAATTGTTAAATGCATGTACAAAATATGTTAATTGCAGACACAACATGCTAACCAACATCTTATGTGTCTGCAATTAACATATTGCTGTACATGCAGTTAATAATTTGCGTCTGCAATTATCAAGTTATATGTTTGTAATTACCATGTTATGTGTTTTCAATTTGTTTACAGATATAGAAATTATTAACTGCATGTGCAAAATATGTTATCAGTATATACTTAATTTTTGGACTAAAATTCACAATGCAATATGAACCTCTATGGTATAAACAATTGACAATTATCTTGCTAACTACCCACTTTATTATTACAGGACAACCAAATTAGTCAAACTTGGTAAAAAAAAAAAAGTCGAGTTACTAAGTTTGAGCTTAATTATATGGATTTGTTTTATTGTTTGTTGGCATTCTTCTTTGGCTATGTTTGGCAAAGGTAGCTGAAAGCTTAAAATGAGCTTAAATCTGAAAAGCTATAAGTTATGAGCTGAAAGCTGAAGCATTGTACTGGTTAAGCTAACTGTTATGCTTGAAAGTATTTGGTAAATTAGTTTTTTTGATAAGGGCTGGTAAATGTAAGAAGATAAAAAAAAAATGACATCTTCATCAAATTTAAACTTAGGTTGTACATATTTAAGAATTAAATTTTGTCTTCAATAAAAATTTAACATTTTGAAATTAATTATTAACATGATTGATCTAGCATCCCATAGTGAAGAAGCAATATTATGGTGAATCTCCTTCATCTAAAAATAATAATAATAATAATAATAATAATAATAATAATTAAAATAATAACTTGTGGTGAAAAGTGCGGAGAAGAGAAAAATGATTTTTTTGGGAAGGTAAAAAAAGTCATTTCTTTAAAATAATTAGGACAAAGATGAAAAAAAAAAAAAATTAGAAAGCTAGTAGCTTATTTTGAAACGCTACAAATATATAGTATCTATATATATTATATACTTCTATTTTAAGCACCGAGCTTACTTTGGGAACACTTATTACCAAAAGTAGGCTTAGTAGTCTTATTGCTCTAGTTTAAAAGATAGATATTATATATTATTATATTATGTTCTGCCAAGACAAAGTCTATTGTCTCCCATTAAAATGGGAAGTGCACCTAGTGATGGGTATGTTTTTTATTATTATATTGTACTAATTTTTTTCGACTGGGGTGTATGTATAGTCGCGCCTAGGTATGGCGGTAGGTATTGGTGTATTGTGGGGTATTAGCGGTTTGTGATATTTGATTGTCCCGCGCCGGCGCTGGCTGCACGGTTAGCCCGATCCCTAGGTACTATATGAAACACTGGTGAGGTCATATTAAAGTCTGTCGAATTTTTCAAAAGCCCGTCGGCCGTCCGTGAATATTGTCCGTTAAGCTACAGGATATTAGAGGAACGGAGCGCAGTGATTCAAGGCGCATCTGTTGGTCCAGTTTACTCAAGCCCTGATGGCCGGAGCGGCTTTATGTAATGTGCGAGACTCCAACTTGTGAGGAGGAGATGCAGGTTGCTGCAGGGCGTTTGCTTGAAGAGGTATTGAGCTTCGCCTCAATGCCTGCGCGACTACTGAGTGCGGGTGGGCTGGTAGTAGACGTGCGCGGTCGGCGGCGGCAACGTGTGTAAAGGGTACGTTTGCGGGTAAGGGTGGGGCGTAACGCTCGACGGGTCGACGCCCATGGAGGTATTTGGGTATGGAGGCGAGCGCGTAGCTAGGAGATTAGAGGTGGAAGCGTCAGTATTTAAAGAAAGGACTGTACGCCGGGGTCTTTGTTGCAGGAAGACGAGTGCCAGTCGTATTTCTGCGAAATTAGTTTCTACTGGAGCTCGGATGAACCCTGCTCTAAACTCAGAATGGAAGAATTGAGGTGGGGCTGCGGCGCTATGTTCTCGGGTAGGGTAGTAGGTACTATTTGTTCACAAATGGAAGGCTGGATTGTAGGGTGATATCACGCTGGCGGCTGTCAGCTAGCCTGACGCTTTCCTTACTGACTGTATTACTGGTCTGATGAAGGGTGGGGTGAAGCGAGCAGCATGCATGAAAAGCAAACCACCCAATAGAATTCCACGCAACATGAGGGGCGCCGATTCTTGCGTTACACCACCACACGGTGATAACTATGGTGTTGAGGATGACCTCATACTTTATACACCAGATAATAAACAATCTTTTTAAAACCCCACCTGGTATTGTCCGAATTCCGATCGTACCTGGCCGCGCCCAGTACCATGCCATCTTTAGTTAGTGTGTTCTCAATGCTTTGGATCTGGCGTCAGTACAACGGACTATCTTCTGCTAGCTAACCCAGCTTGGAGATTTCGGGATGTACGATGATAGCGCGAAATCAGTCAGCTTGGTAAAGCAAAATTTTTAAGTTGAGGATACCAAGTTTGATCCCGGTAAGGCAACTATTGGTTATGTTGTTTATTCGCCTTTTCTTTAGTCCCTCATGGAGTGTTGCTCGTCATACTACGTCAGTGGTACTTTAGTAGGTAGTCTAGCTACGTACTAGGGGTGATATCACGGTGGCTATATGGTACTTAGGGTCTATGGAACTGAAAACGTTCCTCCGGTTCGTGTAGGTTTGATCTAGATCTGCGGAGAGTTTGCAGTACCCTCAATCGATGTGTGAGTGTTGCTCCGTTGGGAATGTGCCGTGGAGAGTTGTAGTTAAGGGTGCCCGCGCCAGGTGAATGGTAAAATTGGAGGCAGGAAAATATGGATGCTCAGCTTCCTTCCATCCCGCAGTAGCCAGTTGCCCCTCCGTGATAATGATAGGGGTGCGGAGGCGGGAGCTCATGGTTGGTTAAGGAATTATGGACAAATAATACCAACAGAATTCACCATGGCCTTGACGGCTGGTGATGCAAGATGGTCTTACTGTGCGTGCGTCATCGTATATAAAGTATCGAATTGCACTAAAAGTAGTCTGACTAATTCAGAATCCAGGGGCCAAGATTAAAGACAGGAAGGAACAGCAGCAAGCGTTGTGCGATGAATGTGCCGTGAGCTTCTGTTAAGGAGGATTGATGGGAAAGACAGGCAACAGAAGATCCACACGTTACCTGGTATGCAGATTTACTGTGCGTGGCTCATCTATATAAATATTCACACCACGACGTAAATCGTAGGTAGCCTGATACATTCAGAACTCCAGGCCAAAATTAAAGGAAGGAAGTAAGCAAAGAAGCGGTTGGCCGGCGTTTGAATGTGCGTGAGTCTCTGTTCTGCTTCCTTTCTGAGCTCGTAATTCTGAACTACTTACGCACATTAAGCATAAATCTCATGCATATTAAGCCTACAATAGTCAGCAGGCATTAAGTACAAAACTCAGGCATATTAAGCGATGCACGCACATTAAGTACAAATTCAGGCATACACAACACTCACGGCAACATTAAGTATAAACCTCACGCACATTAATCCATCGCACAATCGCACAGGAAGCAACAAATACCCCTGGGCAAAGTGGCGGGATGTAATTAATTAAATTTCAGAATCAACTGGCTTGTCTGGACCATTTTGGGCAAATTGATATTAAAATTATAGGTCGGTATACCAAGTTAGAAAAGTTAGTGGATGGTAATTGTTTTAGTGGTTAGTGGCAATTTGTTAATGGGGTAATCGGTTAGTGGTAGGGTGGTAAGTGGGGGGTAGTGGTGTTAGCTTACTCGGCGGGCTTGTTATTGGTCTTTTACGTGAGTAGAAGTAGTGAATGTGTTACTAAATTAAAAAGACATTTTCAGGCTATCATATTAAGAAGGAATTGAAATGATGGCAAGCGAGTGGTTCGGTTTGAGGGATTTTTGTCCACGATGAACTACGGTATGAAATTGATGGTTATTGTTGCCTTGATACGTTTTTAGACAGCTATTATGGTTTTGACATTACCGATTCAATTAACAACAACTCATACCAATCCAAATAAAGAATAAAGGAGTGTCTTTTCCCCTTATTCCTTCTCAAGCAAGTACTGATACTAACCATTCTCATTCCACGGCCTAGCTAGCAAGCAGCTAAATAGCGTTACCAGAAAACTCATGTACATTACAAAGATATGGTTGATGTACAAGGGGGTACTTCCCATACCAATTCTGATTGCGGAACTAAACACACTCTATAAATAAGGAGCGGCCTGAGGACCTCTCTGATCTCTATATAACTCCATCTCGGTTTAATGAAACTCCAACACGCTTCTTCGTCCACACACTAAATGTAAATTTGAGCGACTCACTTAAGTAGTCTCAACAATACTAAAATGAACATATCTAATCCTAAACTTACCGCATCATTAACAGGAATATAGTTGCAATAATATTATGCTACACCGTTGATGTAGTGTCTAATAATTTCTTCATTCACAAATCTCCCTTTGACAATTATTTGTCAAAAATATAGCACACTTTTACGCACTCTTGAAGCACCAAAAAACAATCAAACATCAGTATGTCTAGGTTGATAGCGCTTAAGACGTGTGTGGTACAACAAGGCATAAGCTGCAACAAACAACACAAAGTTAATGGGATAACATATTTATAAGATGAGTATCCCAAGAAACCATCATCCATCAATCATTGAATAACCAACCAAGTAACTAATTATTTGCAATCATCCGAATATGCTTGCCGCCAAGCAATGTACCTCGGTAACTTATTGTAATAGTTTCAATGCTAGAATTTGTGTCATGCAACGCGACTAACAAACCAAAGCAGATAGAGTACCTGTTGCGCATGAACTTAATGGTTGGGCTCTCCCTCAAGAGAATTAACTCCCGGCGGTTTTGTTCCATAATTGACAAATGAGAAACTTCAACTGGTAATCATCTAGAAACTGGAAAGATAGTTCGTTACGAGGTTGGCCTATCATCACCAATTTAGGGTAAAAAGAGACAATAATAAAAATGGGTGCCATATAGAATTACATTCACCAAGCATGGAAAGTTCTCATCATTGCTAGAAGTCTTGTGATGAGCATAAACTAAAGATTGTTAAAGCCTTGATGATCAAGAACTTTCTTGTACCTTGGGAGACTTCCAATTGCTTTGAAGCAGGTAGACTATCGTGGAGTGGCACAAAGAAGTCCAGACAGAGGAGTGTACCTTCTTCTGCCTGTCAACAACTTGAAGCTCCAGTGTTTTTGAGGCATTATCCGTGACAACTTGAAATACATTTTCAGTAAACCAACTTGTTGAATGCCATGGACTCAACAAGACTCATAAATATATTGCACTTGTGTGTGAATCAAGTGAACATCTTTATAAGAGAAGGAAAATGGGTGTCCAAATTTGAATTCACACGACCAAATTTAGTTACACTTCTTCTCTCACTCGGTCCAGCAGTCCGTCGAGTGATTGGAGCGACTCATTTGAGCTTCCAGTCCTTTCATGGTATCTTCAAAGACTCACGAACTGTTATCAACTTCTTTTACCGAAATGTTTCCACTCATCTGATATTACTGGTGATTCGAAGTCCGGGGCCAAAGTGTCCAAGCGCAACGGCTGTCTAACATCATTCTTTGAAACGCTATCCTGGTTAAACTGCACTGAAAAGAATAGCAGCCTCATGATGCCATTACCCAGTACGTAATATACTTCTTTCACGCCGATCTGTCTTTTCCTCCTCATAGTGCACCGATCAGTACGTTATTGTGATTGACTTTCTTAAATGTTCAGTAGAAGATGTTCGGGGAATTGACTGCGCACTCTTGCAAGGCTAACTTTCATGTCTGATCCAATGTGTGATTCAGGGGGACTGCATGGGACACATAGTGCCAAGTTTATAAGCCTAGACAGACGAAGGATAGTCAATATCATGTTGATGCCAACCACGAATCTACTGTCTAAAAGCTTTGTTTTATAGGTGTACTAGTAATGAGTTTGGCACGCCAAACAATTGGACACTTGCCTCTAATCAATAAATTCCACCTCCTAAATAACATTCATGTTTCTAGTACTAAGAATATGTCATGTGATGTTTGTCACTTAGCCAAACAAAATATAAATATATGTAAATAAACTTAATTTACATTTAGGGTGTGTTTGGAAACCTGGAAAATGAGTTCTGGAAATCATTTTCCAAGTTTTCAGTGTTTGGATGTGCCTGAAAAATCAAGTCTACGGAAATCATTTTCCGTTGACTTTGGAAAATAAGCTAGTTTTGGAGGAAAATGACTTCCCCTTTTTTTGGGGAAGTCATTTTCCAACTTTTATACCAACATCATCAACACCATACCACCACCACCATACCACCATACCACCGCCGCCGCCATCACCACCATACCACCGACACCACCACCACCACGACCATACCACCGTTGCCACACCACCACCATCACACCACCTCCGCCGCCGCTACCACCACCACAATACCACCGCAACCACCGTTGCCGCCACCACTACCACCACACCACGCTGCCGCCATCACCACCATACCACCGCCACCACCACCATCATACCACCGCAACCACGCCGCTGCCACCACCACCATACCACCGCAACCACCGTCGCCGCCACCACTACCGTCATACCACCGCCGTCGCCCCACCACCATACCACGCCACCACCGCCGCCGCCACCACCACCACACCACCGCAACCACCGCCGCCACCAATACCACCGCAACCACCGTCACCGCCACCACTACCACCACCACCGCCGCCGCACCACACCACCGCCATCACCGTCGTCGGCCACCACCATACCACCGCAACCACCGTTGCCGCCACTACACCAACCACTGCCACCACCGTCATACTACCACCACCATCACACCAACACCACTACCGCCGCGTCGCCACCACCACCACCCATACTACGCAACTACCGTCGCCGCCGCCACGACCATACCACCGCAACCACCGCCACCACCACCACCCCCATACCACCGCCACTACACCACCACCGTCATACCACCATCAATTATTATTATTATTATTATATTATTATTATATATAACGAATAACACCACTTTACCACTACACCACCACCAACCACCATAATATTTGTTGATATCTATTATTAATCTTTTTTCTTTTTTGAAAACCACCTTAGCTGATTTGTTTTTATTTATACTTAAGGCAACTGGGTTCTAATATTATAGTTTAGACTTCAACAATATGTCCATTTATAATATTATTATACATCCGTTGTTAAACTATTCGTAAAGATGTGTGAGAGAATATTAATGTCAATGTAATTAATGACATGACTATAAATTCATAACTCGTCTGCCTGTTCCAGAAACAATACCCGATATTAGAGTCACAACAAACGAGTTTTTCCAGAATCAGACCAATCCATCCGGAACAGGAAATGTTTTCCGGAAAGAATAGCTCTTATGTTTCCGAGAAAGATACAGTTGGTTTCCAGACAACGGGCATTGTCGGCCATGCTTTCGCGAAAAGGAGGGCGAGCCCTTGGAGTAGGAGAACGTTATTAAGTTTGGCTGAAATTCTCCAGAATCCACAAAGAATAATATGCAGTATCAACAAAATAGGGGGGGGGGCTGCTGCGCCCATTCTGTACACAGGTCTAGATTTGCATGCGGCGGCTCTCATCAACACCAATTCGAATTATCCAGTGCATTCAAGTCAGTAAAGGCGTGGGAGATGCACGCTGATCGAAAAGCCACGCTCCGGGTACGTAGATGACGCACGCAAGGAGCTACAAACAGCGGGAAGTTGGAAGAAGCAGCAAATGAAGTTGACCGGGAATAGCGGACGTCAAATAACGGCCCACTCACACCATAAGAGGGAACTCCTCTCTGTTCTCGCCCAAATACCAGATACACCCGTCGGCGGAGAAGCAATCATCATATATATTATGACAAAATCAATGGGTGAACGAGGCCTATGATGAATCGCTTGGAGAGGCAATAGGAAGTCTTCTTCTGCATAGCGCGAAGTTAGGATGCACAAGAAGGACGAGCAAGGAAGTAGCTGATGTGAAGAGAGATGAGCATTTGAGATGCAAATATTGTGAAAGCATTATGGTTGGTGAAGATTGGGAGGCCATTTTCACCACTGTTGCCACCAGGAACTGTAAATGGCTGCTGCAAAGACTATAGTAACAATGAGGGCTGCTGCAATTGTGATGAAGTTGCTGTGTCTTTCATCCATTTCTCCCCTGCCTCTTTTAACTCCTTATGCTCCTCCGTAAAGGCCATACTCGGTGTTTTCTCATCTTCATTCCGAGATGACAAGTACTTTGATGTGTGATTTTTTTCACTTCCTGCAATCAGATGAAACGAATCATATATAGCTGTATATATATATATATATATATATATATATATATAGTATATATTTAAGTATATATATTATATATGGTTCAGTGCCGGCAGTGTTTACGGTGCGGCAACACCAATAGTTCACCAAATATACAACATTAACATTAGGAAATACACCACAAAACAGAGTAAACAGAGCCCTGCATCACCACACACAGGTGTGAGTAAAAACACCCACACTGTTCGGAAAATACACATTGGAGGGTGAGTTACATGTGTATTTGGTCTGTTGTGTATTTTGTGAGTCTGTGGTGTATTTTGTGATGTTTTATACATTTCATTGGGGTGTGTTTTTATTACACTGTTGGTGCATATTGTTAACACTTGGTGTATTTGGAATTTGACCGCACCGTCGCACGGTAAGACCCGCCGCATATGAGCGCTCTTATATATATATATTATAATATATATTTATATATATATATTATATGGGTTACAAGCTGGTTTGGGAGTTTACCCAATGTACGCACCTTCATGTAGTGTGGCTGTGAAGATTAAAAAAAATGAAAACATATAAAAGATTGTGACATACCATACTTAAACCATTGCAGCTCTCGTTGCATTTGAAGAGCTGCACCAGAAACAAGATTTAGTTTGTGTAGAGGTGCCAATTTCGCAGCGAAATGCAAAGTGTTATTCTTATAAAAGTCTCGATTATCCGGTAAATAAGCCATAAGCACACCGGTTCCACAAACAAGGTTAAAAAACATTTTCGCTACGGTTCATTACTGGCAACGTGAAGTATATTCCGTTCCCATGTTGTTTACGAAAGTAAACCGACATAGGATATCTTCTGCAATATTTAAAATGAATGGCCAAATGTCTAAACTCGTTGCTTCAAAGAGTGCATGCCTTGTCGTCAGTGAGATACTTGTGTTTCATCTAGGGTTTTTGAGTTGATCGCACAAGCATTTAAGAAGCTTCACAACTTGGTGGTGCAACGCAAACATTTTGTTTACTATCTCTGTTCTTCCTTGCCAGCCCTGATAGATAGATAAGATAGATATACTGAATTAAAATAATAATAAACAAAATCTACTATTTTTATTATTATATATTTTGATCTGATCGATGTGGTCATGTTAGGTAGTTATGTATACACACACACATCCATATACATACATTGTAGGTAAGTAAGGAGAATGAGTAGAAAATTGGTGTAGATGTTGTTGACTCCAGCCTTGAAACACCTGCATGCAATAATATTTTTAAACTAGTAAGTTAAAAATTGAATTGAGCAGTAATTAATTGGAAGTAACAGTATTATATATAAGGGTTATTCAATCATGGACTTTCATAGAGTTTATAAAGACTTTTATGAACTTTAAAAGTTTGGAAGGTATTCAATTCAAAGCTTCTAGAGAAATCTTTAAAAGTTCAAGCGGTACTGGTACGGTATTCCTTTTTTTTTTGAAAATAGCGGTAGCGGTATTAATCAGATTTTTCAAAAGTTTTTAAAGTCAGCGTGGTATTTCGATTAAAACTTTTAGAGAGTTCTTTAAAAGTTCATAATTGGTATTCAAAAAAGTTAATGAACTTTTATTAGACGCTTTTAATTTTTGGACTTTTGTAGACTTTTCCTTCTCAAATATAAAATAGTTGAAATCTGATCATCAACCCCAAGATTTCAAAATTTTCTTTCTAACAACATTGAATGTTTTTGTTAGAAACCTTGTATTAGGATTTTGATGATACCAATGTAATGTAGAAAGTAGACCCCTAAACTCTTAACTTTTCTTGATCGCCCACTTTGCGTCCTAGACGAGAGTTGCCATAACTCAGATGTAATTCGTGTTAAGTTAGACAAACACACGAAAAGAGTTATGATTAGATGATAGGCTAACCAAGACGAAAGAAGACTCAGTTGAAACCTCCAACAGGCAAGCGAAAGAAGAGTTTCAATCGAAAAGACAAGTCCTTTTAAAGACGTCTCAACAAAGTGGCTTTCTTGCTTCTCCCACCAACAAGAAGCAATAGTTCTCATTCTGTCTGATTTGACCAACATCCTAGGACAATAGAGACCTCACCTTATTGTGACACACTTCGAGGAACATTAAATTGAAGCCTGTACTTATTGCCTGGAGCTAAAGGACAAAAACCCTCATGTCTCCATACGCTTCAACGGCTAGCATAGTACAATCCATTATGAGCATTAATGCATGAGGCTCCACGGTCCTTGTCCCAATGGTTAAAAGGTTCGATAAATTTCATCCTCCGCTCCAACGGATGAATTTCATGTACCTATATAGTAACCAACCTTCCATACAACTAATGAAGCGTGTTGGTTCAATTATCACTCCGGTTTCCACTCACCTTGGCAAAAAGCTCTTGAAAGTTAAGATTTCCAAAGCTTTTTGTGAAGACCCAGTTCTTAAAGGTGCTAAGGTATTTGAAGAAGATCATTCACGCACTGTCTTGCACGCTTGGAAAGAAGTCTTGGCACTCATAGAGGCAATCATCTCCACGCTGTCAAGACTTCATTGTTGGAGAAATCAAGAAATCATTTTTCTACAACCTCCACTCAGGAGAAGAAGTTGATAGAGCGAGTAAACTCAAGGAACGTTGAAAACCTGCAGAAGGCTGTCGCGGCTTAGTGCTCAAGAGGCTCTTTGTGTTAATTGTACGCTAGACGTGGGTAGTGCATCCTTCCAGTGGTTGTGGAAGAAGAGTGGAAAGTAAGCACTCGCTTGGCCGAACCACTATAAAATCTCGTGTCTCTCTTATCTATCTCTTTACTTCCTCTTTTATATTTCTGCTCTCATATCATTCTATCTAAACCGAGACCTTTCAAATTTCATCAAACTCGTGCAAAGCAACTAAACAATCCTTTCCGATGCGCCTAAAAGGCCGAAAGGTGTTTCTTTTAGGAGTTTCCTTTTACAAAATAAATAGGAAAGAAGAGTACTTTACAAACCCCCCCCCTCTAGACTCACCGTACATTCTACTCGAGACCAACAGTTTTCTCTCTCTATTTAAAGCTCTATTTTTTCTCCCTATTCTAAACTTTAAAAACCTATCTAAAATTTAAAAAAAAAAAAAAAAATCTTCATATCTATATTCCACATACCTAAACTCTACGCAATTTTTTCTCCTCACCTAACTTTACCCATCTTCCTCTAAATATTCGAAATAATATTATTTTTACTTATTATTGTTTGTTTAATATAATTTTATTTTTCTATGAATTTTTTATTCCCTAACTTTCCTCTAATTCCTACCTAAATACATGAAGCACACGGCA
>VALG01005085.1:0-10330 GCA_009835305.1 Ipomoea purpurea
TTCACTATAACTATCTTAAATTTATTTTCTAACAAAAATATAATAATCCAATCTCATATAAAAGATGAATCGCTCTCTATTAGTTCTAAATTGTCATACAAGATGTACCTACAATGAGAATACTAAAGAGGTGGAAGAAAATTCCAGCATTACAAAAGTCTGGTTATAGTACTTACTCCAGGTCTTAAATTACTAATCCTTTATTACATACAAACTTGAGGACAATTAAGGGTTATGTACCCCATTAATAAAGGATCATATGCTTAGATGTTGATGAGTAGATGTTATATGAGAGATAATTTAATTCTAGTTATCTTTTTTATTGTAAATAATAGGTCAAAATTGAGAATGAGTATATTACGTATATAATAGTGAACAATAATATACTAATAATATATTAATCAAGGAATTGTTTATGGATAGGATTTGTGTAGTGTGTAGGTGATTGAGTTGTAGTGTGTGTTGTTAGTGGTAGTAGATTGGTCTAGTGTGTCAAGATTGTGTAGCTGAATGCTCGTGCGCTGTGTGTGTGTGTTCCCTTGTTGTTAGTAGCCTATGATGGTAGAGAATGCGGTACGATAGTTAGTAGACTGGTTTAAAAGTTCGGTTAGATTGGCATATTGACTATCACGACTGTTACTAGGTATTTCTCGACGTTGTGCACCTCAAAATAATATTAATTTACAGAAACAAATCTGCTATCTACTCGCGAACGCAAGCCATTTAATAGAATTATAATACCTAAATTAAGTAATAATTTAATTAACATATTCAGCATCACTCTCATATATTATGCTAATACCCTATAGTAATAAGACCATAAGATAAGTAAGCTATCATAGTTTACTCCATAATATCATTATATTAAATATATAAATAGTTATACTTTGTGCACAGTTATATATATTATATATATGTATACCCTAATATTATATAGTATAATTATATATATACCTATTATACATATATTATTATATCTATAATAACATAGTATATATATATAATATATATTATATATATATATATATATATATGACTATATAAAACGCTCATATGTGGTCATGTCATTAGGTGTGGTCGTGTGGTCGTATCTGGGTCGTTGAATGAGTTTAATCTAAAGGCAGTGGTAATTCTGAGAATTTTCGCGCGTTTTAGTAAGTGGGGGGTGTTATGGTAATTACAGTGACCATTTATAGGGCGGGTTCCAGAATACACCAACAGTGTTGACAACATACACACCAATAGTGTAATAAAACACACCACAGTGATTAAAACCTAGTCAGATTGGTTTTCTAATTTCACGCACACGTTCTATTCTCATGTTTCTTCTCTGTTCGTGCGTAGGAGGGGTGGACATGCTCCGCACATGCGTTTCCTCCACGAATTTTTTTCTCTGTTCTTCAATTCCACGTACCCCATGGTTGCCAGGGGGACTGCGGCACACTAAAGAGGTGGGGACCACCGGTTTTCGGCCGAGGTTGGTTGGTTGGTTTGTCTATTCTGCATGTTTTTTTGGGGGGGTTTTGTGTTTTTTTGCCATTTTTGGGTTAAACCGGGGGGTTTTGTTGTTTACTGGGCGGTAACTGTGCTGTTGTGGGTCGGGGCTTGTGGTATTGCGGTTTTTTCGGCCGGATTTGGTTGCTAGGGTTTTTTGTGGTGAGTTTTCTAGGACGTGGGTGGGTTGTTCGGGGTGTTCTGCTGTTTTCGTGGGCTCATCGGGTGGTCACGGCGGTGGTTTGGGGTAGGGGTTGTTGGGTTTTTTTCTTTTGGGGTTACTAGGACGTGGAGGGCTGACGCAGTGGGTCTGGTGGGGGGTTTAGTGGCTCCTCCCGGCTGTGCACGATGGTGGTTTGGTGCCGTGCGATTGTTTGGGTTGTGGGTTTTTTTTTTTTTTGGGTTTACTGTGGCTGTGGGGGGCTGGTCCGGTGGGTTATGGTGGTGGGCTGGTGGCCTATTCGTCTGTGGACGGCGGTGGTTTGTTGTCCTGGGGGGTTGGGGGTGTGTTATTCTCGGTGGTGCACGGCGGCGGGTCGACTTGTTCACAGGTTTTTTTTTTTTTTTCTGTTTTTTTCTAATGTGATGGGTTTTATTCTTTTAAAAAAAATAAATTATTTTATGAATTTTTAGTTGTTGAGTAATTTTTTTTCTTCACAAATGTGGATATTTTAGTTAGTTGTGATTGGTTAGTTGTTCTAGGGGTTTTTATTTAAATTTATTTTGGTAATATTCAGTAGATTTGTGTAATTTTGGGTGGGTGTTTATGTGAGATGAGTTGGGTGCAGGGGGCTAGTGGTGGTGGCTGGTCGTCCATTGGGTAGGGTGTGTGGCGGTGGTTTGGGTGGTGGCTTTGCGATGCTGGGTGAGGGATTTTGGGCGCGAGTGCGGGGTGCTGGTGGGTGTTGCTTTTGGGTGCTATGTGAATATGTAATTTTCCATTGGTGTTGTGTTTATTAAATGCACATAGTTCTTCTTGGGAGTCTAGTAAATGATTACAAAGATTTTATCTGTGTTAATAGCAAATGAAATAGCCTATCTGCTTGAACCATCTCTTCTTATTAAATCCATGGAGTTGAGCTTCAATCTTATTAAATCCATGAATACATTTATCAGTTTGCTCTTGTACTTAACAAAAGAAAAACAAAGCAATTCTAAAATGCAGGTTTGCGATTGTGGTTGAATTGCTTTCCTTATGTTATGGTAGTAATTGTTAATCTCACTCACATGGTTCTTGGAACTCATTAATGATTCCACAAGAGATTTATCTGCTGGCCCTCGTGGCAATTGCAATGAAAATGACACTAATCTGCCTTAATTTCTCCATCCTCCGTATTACTTATTTCATTTTTTTCGGTAAGGCTGTTTTTTGGGTGCTTCCATAGCATGGATTTATTGTTTAATTTGTCTCTCTCCTATTTGTTATAATCTCTTGGTTGTGTACACTCTTGTGTATAGGAGTACTATTTTGCGTATTAAATTTGGTTAACAACTATCACATAAAAGTTGAATGACATTGTGGGAATGTGGGAATACAAAGGTTTGGTTAGTTGGAATCTGAAATATAAAGTATTGTATTCGATGTGTCCACTTTTTTGTGGCAATGGGGGCAGTGTTGTGTTAAGGTGTGTGCTCAATTAGGCCTACGTTAATTTTGTGGTCTGTTATATGGTCGTGGGTGTCGGTGTGTAATGTACGTTGATGTGTGCACGAGTCATTTTGAATTAGTGCGTAATTGTTATTATTTGTGTGAATTTGTTTTTTTTTTTTTTTGGAAATTGTGGTTGGTTCATATGCTCGTGCATGTTGATTCGTTACTGCAGCTAAAAAATCCAAGCTCATCCATTCAAATGGTGATCCTTCGGGAATATTTGATGATGACAGTGACTTTGTGTTGCCGCCTTGGGCGTTCCTTTCCAGGCTTCAACAAGAGCCTCTGTGGAGTGCCCTCGATTATGAACTAACCGCCAAGGAGGATGCTATGTATCCTAGAGTGAAGATGAGGGCACAGTCAGCCGGAATTGCCCAAACAAAATAGAACTAGCAGAAGAATATCACTTATTTGTTTACAATAGTACGTATGTTAAATTTAATAGTAGTTGGTAGAAACCCAAATAAATAAGTGACGGATGATGGATATTTATAAAAGTTGTTTTTTAAGTTAGAAAATTTTGGTACAGCTGGACGACACTTGCATTTCAAGGCCGTGCACAAGAGAATATAATTGTGTGTACACGATCTGGACTTAGTTAATCCCATACGTGCACTTAGTTAATCGCATACGTGCACACGGTCTAGCCTTAGTATTTTAACGAGATGAAATGGCAAAGTGTTTTAATGCCAAAAATCTCAAAGTGATATAATAGCTTATAAAAGCATTGGCCACTTCTCACAAGTGACAAACAATAAAATAAAAAAGCCTTACTTTTTGTCACATGACAATTGTTGGAATAAATTATTAGAAATGGGAATATACCAAGTAATGTGGGAATGTAGATGCTATTAAATTATATGGAAATTGACGTAAAATAATCACATGCTAATTTCCCGTGTAATAATTATTTTTAAGCGAGGCTTGTATATTGCATGATTCATCGTACTTATTTACTGAAAAATAAAAAGAAATTGGAGAATAATTTATTGATGTAATAATTATTTTTCTATTATTAATATTGCATACGTGCACTTAATTAATCGCATATGTGCACAAGGTCTGGACTTAGTAGTTAATCGCATACGTGCACTTCATTTGAACTTAGTTAATCGCATACGTGCACTTAGCTAATCACATACGTCATAGTTGAAAGGGGAGGTATTCGAAAAGTTTTGAGGATGGGGAAGTGGGTTTGTCTTTGTTAGCCCTCGTGCACACACGATTCGGCGCATGCGCACATGTTTGGGAAAAATTGTGTTCAATATTATGAGCCTGTACTTGATAGGGGAAGGTTTTGGCCAGGCTGATGAAAACACTAGAGGGGAAAAGACATGAGAGTTATTTTGAAAGGGCAGACGGGTGTGTTGTATGTTCACAAACCATATGTATCATGTGCACACATCTGCATAAACATTTTTGCATATTATGTAGTTTAGTTTGTACGTACTATATTATGTATAAAAAATTTGCACACATGCACACTCAGTTTTCACTATTCATAAACATATTTATCATGCAAGCGCATAGGCAATTATGGTGTGCACGTACTATTTCTTTTATTTAGTAAGGCTTCTTTCTTTGGTCTTTGACCGGCGTATGCATGAGGTGTGCATGGTAAATTTACTTAATTGGTATTATGGCTTGCGTTGGTGTGTGCATTGTTTCTTATTTCTGTGTGCACGCAAATCTGTGTTCTCTTTGAACATTGCACAACGAAATTATTAGTCCGCATTCTTTGGTATAAAAGGAGGCGTTGCTATTGATGCATTTAACTCCTACCATACTTAAATCTCTAAATTCTTGCTTAATATATTAATGATTTTTGTTCCTTATATACGTAGTATACTCATTCTCATTTTTGCCCTTATTTACAATAAAAAGGAATCTAGAATTAATTTCTCTCATTACATCTAATCCATCCATCTAAGCAGATCCTATGGCTTACATATTGTCCTCAAGTTTGTATTTTAAGGGTGTTTTACAAGCTGGAGTAAGTCTTACCAGCTTTTGTATGCTGAATTTTTTCCCCTCTTTAGTTTCTTTTGTAGGTACATCTTGTATGACATTTGGAACATGAGAGCGATTCATCTTTTAGAGATTTGGAGTTTTATTTTGTTAGAAAATTTAGATGTTGAAAAAATAGCTTATAAAGCATGTATTAAAGTGACTATTTTTAGTGGTACAATTATCAGTGGGAGTCCACTTCCGATTTGGTCGTTCAGAAATGGACTTTGGGTTTACTATCCGTAGTGAACAAGAGATTGATATATTTGTATACACTCAAAGAAATGGGTGATATTTCACGGATTACGTATATAGTTTTACGAACTTATTACTCAATACTAGTTAACTTCCACATGTTATTGTTTATTTGGAAAATGAAATGCGACACATAATTATGAGAAGCTTTTGTCCCACAATTGCTGGTGTGAGATGAATGATTTATCCCCCCCTGTCATATTATATTATCAAGAGCTCTTCCGCTGATACTTTTATGGACAACAAGTTATATAGCATAGGGTGTTCGCCGTCCAGTTGGCTTTTGACTGGCCGTTAAGTTGGGCGTCGAGTGAGGGCGAGTGCGAGAGTGCAGCAATCACGACATCAGATGGAGTGCCCAGATTGAAAGAAAGCTATTCGCAATCCCGAAGCGCTTCCTCCTGGTTTGTGGCTGTTCTCATCCATGGCCTGTGTGCCGATCTAGTGGTGTGCCAAGCAGCAGTATGTGATGACGTCCGAAAATAGGTCGGAATGTAGAGATGCTCGTAAACTAACAATTGCAGACTGATTTCGTACGTATCGCGCGACCCGTAAAGTTTCTCATGCCTGAGAGCAAACCCACACTTTCCTCTGGTGAAGCTTGACAAGTGCAGACACACACACAGGTCCGAGCAATTCGAAGCATGCCACATACTCACGTAGCAATCATGAGACCTAACTAGAGAGGATGCCCATGTTAGGTCCCATGAAGTACCCTCGTTGGTGTTTACGTTTTGTGGGTCCAAGTTGTGAGGTGACCTCGAGAACTTAGTAGCTATTAAGCCTTAGTGACTATGACCGCGATGTATTTAACTGGGGTGCTTAGTGTCGGGTCTATACACACCTTTGTGAACTATCGAGCATGCGCTAGGTGTATCCGAGCATAGGAAGAGTTATTGGGTTCAATTCATATACCTGTAGTACCTGGAATTTCAAATCTTGTTCTCTGTAAAGTGTTTGGAATTTTCTTTAATACCTTTAAATGCTATTCCTGTATATCAAAACCCCAAAGTAGAGGTTCATAAGTAGTGGAGGATGCGCACTCGCCTACAGCGGCTGGACACACTGGCTGCCGAGCGGGCTGCCGTGTGAAAGTGTCCTATTAAACAAGCCCCACTCAAGCTAATCCTCTCACACAGCCTATTACACTCACTGGAACACAGTAGTGGAGTGGGAGAGCAGGCGAGTGACCGGGGAAGTCGAGCAACAAGCACTTTAACATCTACACAACTAAGCAACTTGAGCCACTCCACAATAACAGCAACTTTTAGTCTTTGGTCCCGCCTCCGAAGAGTGATCTGCCTCCTTCTCTGCCTGTACCTCCCATACCATACAAACCTCGTTCACTTAGTGTACACATGACTTCTATATGTCTTCTACGAGCTATCGATTGAGATCTCCTTTGTTGGATGCCACATCCAAAACAAATTGACACTAAGCCATTTTATCCTGGGAAGCCTAAGGCCACAAATCGTCTATCCTCAAATCATACCTTTGAGAGTGAGTGAGACAAATACCAAGTGTATATTTCATCAAAGGAAAGGCATCTCTACACAGTATCGTGACTCCTAAACACCCGGAACCACCTCCTAGACCATCTAGCCAAACTCAACACACACTTCTTTCGATCTATCTATCCTGCTATAAATTCACTCACTCTATACACATTTATTCCAGAAAATAAAGTCAATTTTGATGTTGAATTATTTCAACTATTTGATTATTTACTACCACAACAGTATTCCTCACACCAATATTTGTTTACTGACAATTGTATATCCATTTTAGTTTGCTAAAGACGATCTACTAAAGCTTTATATAGTCAGAGTTATTTATATATTAAGTAAGTTGATTGTTTTATTCTAAGTACTTACCCTGCGATTCTTGGGGTATTAGGTTTCCATATATCGTAAACAAGCTATCAAGTAGTCTAAAATTACATAAGCTCCAATATTATACATCATATCACCTTTATGTTTTGCGATTAGCCTTCCGATTAAACTCAAAAATTGGTATTTATCAAATAAAAACATTCCATATATATTATAAGTTACCTCTATGGCGAGTAAAAGTGCAATAATGTCGTAGTTACAAGTGGGTATCAGGACTCAAAGCGCACGGTAATCATATATCGAAGGTAACGGCAAACATATCGATTATTTGAGAGACCACAGGTTAGACGTAGACAGACCACATAAGTGAATAATCCTTCGTAATGTAGACTATGTGTGAGACCTTATATCCAGTCATTAGACTTAATTATGAGATACTTCCCGATTTTAAATATGGCTATGATAAGCCTATCCAAGGGGTGATGGCATTCCACTTAAGATATTTGCATTTCCAAGTTTCCTGATTTATTGTGATGTGCTGCATCTCCATATTGTGACTTGGTGAGTATTGGGAGAGAGATGGTAATTCTCCGCGAAAAAATTATCTTTTTTCAGGTTTGAGAATTTTGTTTGGCTTACCATTATCTTTATGCTTAGTTCCGCTTGACCTAAGGTAAAGGGGTTCGAAAAGTTGTCTTACGGGCCGTTCAACGTATACCCTTATATTTTATACAGTATAACACGCGTAAGGATTCGAATTGTAAAATCTGACTCCACATACGTTAATAGGGGACCTTACTACCTTATCTATTATATCTAAATAGATATAAGTTATGATCCTTCTCTAGAGTGGTACCTATTCTTGAATTTATGAGTCGATATTCCCAATTGCTTCCCTTGTCTTCAAATACTAAGTATGAAAAGGTTCTACTCTGGCGCGAACGATATCTATTCTTTATAAAGGGCCGTAATTAAGTCGCTTGAATTAGACTCTATCGCCTAAAGTTTTCAAGACAACTGATTCGATCCTGATGGTGACCACATTAATTAATATTAAAAGGAATCTTAACCAAATCTTAAAGTCTATCCTTTTTTTTAATAATTTTAATTTAATAATCAGTCGTTATTAGTTTTATAATATATTATATCAATCCCATGAGACCTTAGAATGGAACCGTAACATCACTGGAGATTCGTAATAATCATCCCTTACCCCCTCCACCCTACACCATACTATACCCCCACCACTTCCTCATTTACAATAAGTAAATGCATTCGCCCTGGAGCATGCGTGATAAAAAGTCGGATATATTACTAACCCGATATAACACTATCTCTCAAATGTTAAGTACGGTAGTTAATTAATTACCTAATCTCTTCTAAAAAATGGAGATGATACGGTGTTTCTGATATACAGGAGGAATAATATTATATATAGATTTATTATATCTATAGTTAATAAGTATAAATTACTTAGGGTTATATATAATATATATATATATATAATATAATAATATATATCTAAACCCAATACTAATTCCTAAATGAATTTAATAACTAGTTCCTAAACCTAGTTAAACCACACGCTGTTTCTATTAAAAAAAAAAAAGGAAAAATACCTAGTCGTCATTATCATCTTCACAGCCGACGCCATAAACTCTTCTATTTTCTCAATTCGGCATAAGTAGCACGTCACCTTTCAATTCTTCTCTTCAATTCATTAGAATCCATGTAAGATTTATGTCGATCCCAAATTTATTTATCCCAAAATAAAATCAATTTTCCTAAGTGTTTGTGTGAAACATATATTTTCTTTATATAAAATCTCTCCGAATAATGGGTATGGTATTTGTTCGTATTTGATATATGTGACATGTGGTTCGTGTAAATGTTTAAAAGAATATATTTTGTAAATTTGTTTACAGTTTTAAATTGAAAACGAAAAGATATGATTAAAGTATTCATGGTCTTCATTAAGCATGATCTCACTGTATGTATTCGTATGTAGATATTATATGTTTATATATATGTCCGAATGTATGTATGTCAGGTGTTGTATATGTGCAACCGGCAGATATTTGGAATTTGTGATTTGAGATTTGGAGTGCATATGAAACCTCTGTGTATATATATTTGAGTGTGGTGGAGAGAAAAAATTAATTAGTGTAAAATAATTTTAATTCATTTTGGTCATGGAGGATTTATACGTGGATTGTTCTTGTGAGGTTGGTCTTTCACATTTGATTATATATGGAACCAGTGTGGGGTTGGTCTCTCACATTTGGTTATGGATCTTGTGGGGTTGGTCTCTCACATTTGATTCTGGATTAGTATTATATACCTTGTGGGGTTGGTCTCTCACAATCGAGTTCGTTCTACCCATTGGGGTTGGTCTCTCAATGGGGTATGCATACTTAAGGGATTGATCTTGTGCCAACTGGGTTGGAATATGGTTGGTTTGTTTTGGTCACAGGGCCAAAGTAAATGGCTCTTGCCTTGTATTTTTCCTCCTCAATGATTTGGTGGTAAATAAAGGATTAAATCCTAATATTGAGAAAAATGGTCAAATGTGGAAGTTATTGTATTTTGTGTTAAATTAATTGATGATATGGTAAATTCTGGAATGTTAATTATATGAATTATAATTTATACTTATTATGTGGTTGACGAGGTAATTGGTAATAAATGTGAAGAAATGGTAGGAGGGAATATTGCAAGTATAATATGAATAATGGGTTAATGTGGTATTATGCGCTCCAAGGTGTTATATGCTATGTGTAAAATGTTTTACAGGGTGGAGTAAGTCTTACCAGCTGTTGTATGCTGAATTTTTCCCCCTCCTTAGTTCTTTTGCAGGTACATCTTGTATGACATTTGGAGCATGAGAGCGATTCATCTTTTAGAGATTTGGAGTTTATATTTGTTAGACAATTTAGAAGTTGTTTCTGACAATTGTATTATTTTAGTTAGTGGACTAGAATAAATTATGGGTTGTTTTTAGTAGTGTTGTTTTTAGCCTGTGCGTTTGGATATAGTGTTGTTTTAGCATGTGCGCTAGCATCCATTTTTCCTTTTGTTTTTTTAGCTTCCG
>VALG01005089.1:0-12025 GCA_009835305.1 Ipomoea purpurea
ACTGTTGCCCGCCACGCCGGTGTCGCCGCGGGACGCTGGATCCAGCCGCGTGGCCGTCCTGTTTCCCCGGCTGCCAGCCTGGTGGTCCCACCACGCCGGGTAGCTGGCCCGTTCGCAAAACTTCTGTAGTTTTATGAAATTTTTATGAGTGAAAACCCGTGACCATAGGATACATGCTCAGTATTATTGCTATATGCTTACGGTGAATAAATATTGGTGTGTCTCCCCCTGTCGAGCTGCTTACACCCCCTACCCACTGCTACCTTACGATGAAAACTTTAGCTTTGATTCATGACCTGTTGTCTTTTTTGTCACTATCATCTCCTATCTGATCTGAAGTCTACTTCGCCTGTTTTAAACCCCCCCATTACTATCTCCACCTGCTTCAGATGGTTTCTCTATAGCTAGATTGTATTGTTTATTCAACGTCGGTTTGGCAGTGGTTACCACATCTCTCGCCTAAAACGAAGCATATATATTTGCCCCTGCGAACCCGAACCTAGCTCTTCTACTGAATGACCACAGTAGATCTCACTACAACGTCTATAGAGCGCGCTAATAAAGCGATCCAGAACAAGACCGGCGTTGATGAAGACAAGGATAGTATTTCCCTTATATCGGGGCCATGCTGATGCCAATACTGCTGAGATAATGTATGGATGTTTGAGCGATTCTTAGTTGGTTGCGCCTGTGCACCTGCGAGACGTATTCATCGCGCGCGATCATTGATGCTCATGTTCTCTCTAGGCCACATCGCTCATTCAATCATTACACTCATTATGTTTTGGCGAATATACTTACAGTGAGAATTTTTCCTACCTTTATTATCACTAGTTTCAAAAGGGGGTTGTTCTAAATAATTTCGTTGGTTACAAGTCCTTAAATGATCAGAGCCAAAGTTTAACCACTAGCGGTTAAGCTGCTAAACAACCCCAGATTTTCAAGACATTTAAAACTTATATAAACCAAACTAAACAATCTTATTGAAATTCCCACGAAACTATATAGGGTTCTCAATCAAACTTACAGTGTTTCGGTGTGACTTATGCCACATATTAAAAAACAAAAGAAACAATCCAATTCGTCTCTCCTAATGCAAGATTCCGGTACTCAAAGAAGACACATCCACCCAAAATCAAAAACTTAATCATCGAAGAACACCAAACCATACTTACCCAAGCACCACGAAAAAAACAACATACAATAAAAATCATCAAACAAATCCCAACAACTATAAAAAAAAAGTCAACTCATCAAAAACGCAACCTCATAATACCCAAGAAACCCCAATATAAAGATCATCAAGATTTTCCTCATGGATCATTTATCAATATCCAAACATAATCAATCACAATAAGTTCGCCTCTCTGTACCCAATATATATGTGGGAAGTACCCTACAGGGACATCCATAGCTATGAAAATAGTTTTTGTTGAGACATGGGTTACTCTCTTAGCCTAATAATTCCTTCGGCTATGAAGATCTTTCTTTAAAGCCTTTGTTCATCTGATTTCTCCATAGGGACATTCTTGGAGCTCCTTTGGGTTGTGTGAGAGTATTTATTCATGGTGGGGAATTCTATGGTGGCTCCTCCTAGTTCCCCTATTATTATATTTAAGCACTCCCTTCATTAGGGCTGATTGTTAGTGGGTTTACTAAATCTATCCTTATGGACTAGGGTTTGTTTAGGGATAAGGGATCCAGGTCCACATTGGACATTAGTAATTAAAGCGGTCCTATCATCATTAATCTGATAGTAAAAGCCTTACTTTTCTTTTTATCCTTCCTAATAGTGATTAACTACTGGTCTAGGACATCCTAATTAGATCTGAATAGTAACAAGGTTGACTTTCTTTATTCACCCTAATTTAGGCTTAAGCCTCGTAATTTTTAGGCAGCAGGGTCCATGTTTCATGATCGAACCACTTATTACATTAATTAAAGATGAAGGTTGAACCGGCTACATAATTAAATCATATTAATTATATTAGTGTGATTAATTAAATTAATTAATTCCAGCGATTGAAAAACAAGGCCCGTGTAACACGTCCTCTCCGTGTTACACATGGTAGGGGTCACGCGCCATATAGTCTCAAACACAGCCCCGATCACCTTCGCCCCCCGTACAGCCAATGCACAGGAAATTCCACCCTGGGTTCGATCGCCCCAATTCCGACCGATAACGCAGCTACTCCATTAGTGTTTGATCGAACCAAACATGTGACCGCAGCCCCATATCTAGAGATGTTCATATGACCAGCAAGCTAAGAAGAGGAATATGAAAACCGCCAGCGCTCTCATTCAGTAACGTATTGATCGCAATCCAAAATCGGTGGGACCGCAGCCCAAGAGGTTGGTATCAATTACTGACGCAGCCTGCTTCTGAACCGCAGCCAGGATACCAATCCCGATCCCAACCGACTCGAAAAAAAAATACAAAAAAAAACCCCGGTAACACACTTACACGCATAACACATAGCAAGCACATACAAGCCCACTATTACACATGGGAAGGGGGAGGAAAACGTATTAACACAGAAACCATATGCTTGATCCATCACAACTAATAATAGTCCTAAGGGGTTCATGCTCTCACCTAGGTCCACGGGTACCAATTCACTAGCATTAATATATTAGACTCATAAACCTACGAACGGTACCCCAAAATATCAAACTATGACATAGGCACAAAATAAACGGAGTCGCGTTGGACACCACGGGGTCGGCGGGGAACATCAAACGGGGAAGCGGATCCCAAGGTGGATGTTTCCAGGCGGGTAGCCGATGGTGGGGGCCACTCGTCGGCTGCCGCCGTTTACTGTTCTCCGGTAGCGGGTGCCGGCAGGCAGCTGCCCGGCGGCCGGCTGCCTGCTGCCGGAATGGTGTTCTTCGTTTGTTAGGTGGCGGTCCCTACCCCCACTGACTCTTATCCACACAATTACACCCGAACGTTGTGGAACCCGAAACCATGCTTTAGACACTTTACAACGCAATTAACCACAATACGTAGACAATTAACGGATCAATATGAGAATACGAACGGCACGTAACCTTATCATGCTTTCCTAAACAAATCAACACCCCGAACATAACATAAAACCTTAGGGTTCTAGTCACTTTTATTATCAACAAGAATACGGTTCGTCTTTCTAATTGCAAGATTCGGTAAGAATAACACATAAGAATCAAGACATCACACAATTATCAAGACACACATGACATCAAGAACTCCATATAATCGTCAAGAACTCATAATTATCAAGAATCTCCCAATATCAGATTATCAAGACCCCAGGGACATCACATCAATCATCAATAATTAACCATACAACATTAATACACAATAATTATGGGAAACCCTAAGGGGAATCATAACTATGAAATAGATTTTGTGAGAATGGGTTACCTCTTAGCCTTAATTCAATTCCTTGGCTATGAGGATCTTTCTTTAGCTTTCTTGATTTCTTGATTTCTCCTACGGGGAATTCTTGGAACTCTTTGGGGTGGAGAATTATTGTGGTGGGATCCTAGATGCCTCCTAAGTTCTTTATTTATTAGATCTAGGGATCTTATTTGGGTTCTCTAATCCTATCTGGATTAGGGGGTTGGTTAGAGATGGGGTCCACGATATGTGGGCTTAATTATATCCATCTAATTACAATCATCCTTAATTATTCTTTCTCCTTGGCTATGATTTATATATCATTAATGGTTTTAGGGGCCGTTAACACGGGTGACACTTATGTAACTTGACTATTATTTGGAGGATCTCTACAGTTTAGTACCTGTGGCCACTGCTTCTCAGTTCAGGCTTTGTGGGCATAGGCACCCCATACTTTATGTATGTTTTTGGGTTTAATGAGAATTTACCTTTATGTATCATAATTTTTAAAAGTTCAAAATTTCAACGATGTTGACACTCGATTCCAGAAAGAACCCCAAACTGCCCACGGATCTTAATTCGAAAAGCTATTGTCGAGGAATAAGTCTTGAGTTCCTTGGATTTAAGTGCATGCTGGATCTGTCTGTTACTATAATATCACAACATACACTAAAATGGCGATGAAAGAATGCATCACAACCTCTAACAAACATGGAAGGATCTGACTTTGATTGCTTAAAGCCTCTATGTATTAGAGCATTACTTAACTTCGCGTTCCATTGCGGCTTGCCTGTTTAAGGCCGTAGATGGACTCATTAGTTTGCAGACCTGCTCTGGACTTTTCACCTTCAAAACCCGGGGGAAGCACCATATAAACCTCTTGTCTAAATCACCATGGAGGAATGCATTATTAATGTCCAATTGATGAATTGGCCAAGATTTAGAGGCTGCCATCGCTAAGAGAACATGTATAGTTGTCATTCTTGCAACCGGTGAGAAAGTTTCAATGTAGTCAATGCAAGTTGTTGTGTGTAGCCCTTGTCTACTAATCTAGCCTTATATCGTTCTATGGAACCGTCGGCTTTGAGCTTCACTTTGTATATCCATTTGCATCCAATAGGTGTTTTTCCGGTTGGTAAATCAACCAAAATCCATGTGTGGTTGTCTGGTATGGCCTTAATTTCCAAGGCCATTGCCTCTCTCCAACAACTCTGTTGGACAGCTTGGGATAAGTTTGTGGTCCTGTATGTGTAACACCCCAAAATTTTTGGAACTTTTTAAAAGATAAGTCCTCATTAAATCCCGAAATATAACATAAGATTATGGGGTGCCATGCTACACCTGAGCTAGAGAACCCAGGTGCACAAGCTAACTATCTAAAATCCACAATGATGTCAATACATAAGTATGGCATGCAGGCCGAAAGGGAAACTAACTATTCTACGCTCCAAATCTCTAGCGCGCTCCAGTGACTACTCATCTGTGCTTGAAAGCCAAATATATCTGTTCAGCGAGAGATGCTGGCAACCCACTCCAACGCGTTGAAATACAATATAAGTATATATATAGATAAAGATATAGGAAAACCATTTTGAAGCAAGAAGACATATTATACTTAGGAGACTCTAGCTTTTAAAACCGGGATAGACTCAACAAGTAGGGTAAGCACATCAAGCAGTAATAGATAGTCAAGTAGAGATAGCATTATAAGGAATACGCATCCAAGGTTACAGTTCACTTTCCAATTTCATCACATCATCATTCATTCATCATAGCACATAATCCTTGATGGCGCCACGGGACCAATCGCATGCCCCAAACATGAGGGTTAATGCTTATAGCATTAACACGACCCGCTACACCCTACTTCAATACCGCGATATGAGAGGAGTTGATCTCAACCAACCCTTTGAGAACCGCTGACGAACTCAACATCGGACCATGATCCGACACACCGCTGATGCACCCAGTCGGTGGGCCGCGATCACCTTTACAAGGGGGGACTTACGACCCTACACACCGCCGATGGGTACATCCGGTGGACCATAGCGGATCAAGCCCGACACACCGCTTAGCTATACTCAGTCGGTGGGCGAAGATCCTCAGAGACTATGGCCCTTACACACCACCGTCCCATCACCCGGTGGGTCGGAGCCAGCTGTAGCCCTACACACCGCCCGATTACTCGGATCGGTGGACTACAGCCTTCTTCGACTTATTGACCGTACACACCGCCCTGGCGCATTTAGGCCGGTGGGTCATAGCACCGAGGCCCATGTGGACCACAGCCCAAGAAGTGAATCACTGACCGCAGCTAGGAGGATGAACCGCGCTCATAAGTAACCAATTTGACCGCAGCCAAACTTCTGAACCGCAGCTCAGGAACACCCATTTTTATCGCAACCAAGTTGGGGAATCATGCATCACATAACACATAGTAGCACGTAGTAGCACATTGGGAAGGGAAAGACATATAAATAAACTTACGTGTAAGCATACACATACTAAGAATAGTCCTAAGGGTTCATACAACTTCCACCTAGGTCAACGGGTTACCAATTCGACTAGCATGCAATTCCTAAGACTCATTTAACCTATGAACGGTAACCGAAATATCAAACTAGACTCGAGCACGACAAACGGGGTCCATTGGGACACCATGGGGAGTGGGAACATCAAACGGGGAAGCCAAAGGCCCGGGGTGGGGTACGGACCACCAGGTAGCCGGTGGGGGGGGTCACCCGCCGGCCCCGGAAATCACTGTTCCGGCAGTGGGTTGCCGCCCGGAAATCACTAAGAGTCCTAATGGGGTCTAAATACTATGGGCTTGTTAATTCTATTCCTTATACGACTAAAGGGTTGGTTATAACGGATGTGGCCCACGGACTATGGGGACCTTTATAAATTGATTAATGGGTTTCTAATTCTCTTTTAGGGTAAGTTGATTAAATATTAAGTTGGTTAGGGGTCGTAAACACGGGTGTTGCAATATGGAACAGACAGCCAGAGAAAATTTTCTGTGTGGCAAAGAAGATTGCCATACGAAATAACTTTGAAAGGAGATGAGGGGATCACATCCATCAGTTATGGCATCACAATAATAATCCAGAAATCTTTCTGGAATCCGGCGACTTTATCAAATCATCTTGGCTGAGGGCTAGCTGTTCTGTCAGACTGATCATGTCCCTCATTGGAGACTGATGTGTGCACTTGGTAAGGAAGGTTCAGCTTCTTTATCTTCAAAGGTAGGTAGTGATCCTCCGTAGAGAAGTTATTGTGACTAGATTCACTTGGCTCATCTTCTTGAACCTGTTGGCAGATCTTGCATGGTCTCATAAAAATCATGAAACTGGTTGGATTTAGCATGCTGATCGCCTGTGGCTCCTGCAGTACGACATCCATAAGAGTAGGAACATTAGGAGAGAGGACTCTTCTCTGATTGCAATTGATCAGACCATTCCTTTTCAATCATGGGAAACTGATGTTCATAGAACACAACGTATAGATATGAAAACACAATCATCATCATATACATCTATAGCATGAAGCCTTTTACTCCTGATGGAATGCCTATGAACATGCACTTTCTCCCTCAGTGCCATTTTGTGTCTGGCAGTTGACAAATTAGCCGCATAGCAAAGGCAACCGAATACCTTGAGGTTTGCTAAATGTCGGAATTTTTCCCTTACAATCTCTGAAAAGGTTGTCATCATGTTGGGAGGGAAGCCCGTTTATGATGAAGACAGCATGCATTATGCAATGCCCCCAAAACTTCAAAGGTACATTGGCTTGAAATCGAAAGGATCGTGCCACATTGAGAATTGTTGAATGCTTCCTCTCAAACTACCGCATTTTGTGTGGCTTATTCCACACATGATTCTTTGATGATCAATGCCATTAGTTGAGAAGAAATCATGCATTTTAAACTCAAGCCCATTATCACTTCGGATGGCTTTCATTTTAAGGTGCCAAACGTGTGTAAATACATAAGCATGGAAATCTTTCACAAATTGCCTAGTTTGAGATTTACTTTTCATCAAATGTACCAAGTAAATCTGGAAAAATCATTAACAATCGGTTAGAAAATAGTATTCTCCATTCAATCGAACAAATTGGGAAAGGCCCACATATGTCATGTGTATCAATTCAACACAAGCTTCTGAAGATATAGTGCTCAAAGGAAAGGATGAACGTCTGTGTTTAGCTAAGTGCCATATATCACATGCTAAGTTTTTATTTGTACTAGGAGTGTCAACATCATAAACAAGATGTAGCCTTATTAGTTTGGAAATGCCCAATCTCCGGTACCAAAGTTCCTGAACACTACATTGCATGGCAAAACTGTTTGTCTGGCATCTTGGTGGCTGCATCAGAAATATAAACCACCATCCTCTTTACTATACCCAACCATCAATCCATGGTCGCTTGAATTAGGCACTGTTTAGGCATAAAAGTTAGTTTGTAGGCAGTATCCTTAATCAGTTTGCTTGTAGAAAACAATATTGAATTTCAAAGAAGGAATGTGCAGAACATCTTTCAAGTGCAGAATGTCATTTATCCTTATGCTCCTATATGCTCAACACAAATGTTCTGTCCAGTAAAATTCACCTGGACACCCTCCACCTTAATGATAATTATCAAGAAATCAGAGAGCATGCAATGTGATTTGTGGCTCCAGAACAACAATCCAAGTAGTAGAGCACATAGACATATAATTAATATAATACCTGCCTTCATTTTATCTTTATTTGTCTAATCAAGTTTGGTCCGAGCCACAGCAGCAGCACTGCCTGCATTATTCGCAAGGTTCGATCAAGTGACAATCCAGAACTCTGTCTAGGTTGCCAAATAGAAATGATTTTCGCAGTTGTTCATGGTGATTTCCAGATCCTCTCATTAACAGCAGCTATAGTTGTAGATTATTGCTTCCCTTTTGATTTGTATCCGGGTACCCATCCAGGGGGGGGGGAACAGTTGTTTTTTATAACATTCTATCCACCGTATGCCCCGACATGCCACATAATGTACACTTGGCTTTGCAGCACTGTTCTTCCCTGCCATTGTACATGTTTAAAGCCGCAGCAAAGTTCTCTTCTCCCATGGGAATCTGCACTGCATTGGCTTGATTAATAATTTAGTATCCAATCCTCCTATATTCAAGTGAGTCAGCTTATTTGCCTTTCAAGCTTCTCTTTCCATTATGAACACCTTGTACGATCTCTGGCATATAGGGCTTCTTTAACAAGAGACACACAGTTCTTCAGCTATTAGTAAAACCCTCATTATAAGTACCTTAGGAAGTAACAAATCGGACTCCACAATTTGGAGATTCAACGAACCGTTTATCTCTATATACATCTGCACTAGCAATTCTCTAAATGCACGAAGAGTATGAACTATATCTATATTAGGATCGCACTTGCATAGAGGAATGGGCCTGAGTTTGTTCATTCCACCCACGGCGTCCGATCTTTTAGTGTAGTATTTCTTTGTATTTTGATCATTCCTCCTTGTTTCAGATTATAGATCCTCCCTTTGCAGGACTTGAGATCGTTGAGCATCTTGTGAGCGAACCTTCTGCGTAATCCTCCCAAATATGGCTGCCTTTTTCAAAGAGTCATAATACGTTCTTTTGAGCGATCCTCATGGAGAATCCTGATCGGAAGATCCAGCGCAGATCATGCGAGTTGTTGCACTATTGGATGTCCTTCTTCTGTTCGAGCTACGGTCTGGTTACCATTCACCAAATCCATTTGTTTTTACTCCAAGGCAATCCGCAAGTAAATGCTCCATGTTCCGTAGTTCTGGACTGCCTGTTAACGGAGGATTCATGAGGATCATCGACGTGTTGTCATTGGAGCTAAGGATAACCGATTCTCCACGTCCTGTGCGAATGAACTCCTCGTAGTCGTTTCCGGAGTGATATGAGTTGGTAAGGTGATCCAGTGGTGGCTGGTGTGAGGTTATCCTCCCTGACTGTTGTTGCCGCCACCGATAACGGCGGCGAGGCATGAGCCAGAGTGTAGCTCTGATACCATTATCGCGATGTTTACATGAGGAGAGAAGGTAGAGACGAAAGGTGATGAGAGTCAACAGAAAAGGAATAATGAGAATGTGTATTATTACTCTGCTTCAACCATCAGATATATACGAACACAGGCGGTTGTAACAAACTCTAAGAAGAGAAAGACTAGACTACCCTTCTAATAACTGTCGTCTTCTTCATCCATTGCGCAGCTTCTTTATTCATGCATTTACCATCCTCCAATACTATCTACCAAAAACATATTAATTCTCTTGTACTCAGGTCCTATTTTTTTGTCATTGGCAGGGAGAGTGCTGTACATCACCATTCAAAAAAAAAAAAAAGATATGCTCAATATAGAGAAATTCTAAAAGGGCAAACTGTTTGAAGAGGAATAAACAGTCATGAAGATTCAGAGGTAAGACTTTAGACTCAAAGTTTGAAATACCTATGTAACTCTAAATCTATTACTATAACTGAAATTATTTTTAATTTTCATGAAGCATCAAGAGGAAAAGAGGTGAATAGTCCTGCAACTGTTCAGCCCTCACAAAAAAAAAAATGGGAATGAGGTTGGTGATGTTGGAAGACATTTATAGAAAAGAGCTTTCCTTAATTTAATTTTCCCTAAGTTTGTGGTCAAACCCCACTACCTTGTCAGTTGCTACATGGATCATTCAACACATGAATTTAGCCCATGATGATCCCTTTTTTTCCGTGCTGTGTGTGGCTTTGCAAGAGGAATGTAAGTGGCATTCTACACTATAAATTGCCAACTTGTGTATACATAGAATAGACATGCCAAAAGCACTACTATATTTCCTACAACCTTCAACCTTTGTGTCTGAGCATATACATATTCTTAAGCTTTGTTACCGGTTGGAAGCTACTCGGGAGTTGCCGAGAAATAGCTTTTAAGGGAGTGTTCTTGCGAACACGACACAATTCATTTTGCTATCATCCACCCCTGCCTTCATCTCCTTGTCGACATTGTTCCTTGAAAATACAACAGTTAAAAGCTATTTCCTAAACAATGTGGACATATCTGTATTCAAGTACATCCACCTTCGGAAATACATTCTAGCAGTGTGTATGTTTGTGCACTTCCTCAGGTTGTAGTTCAAGTCACCAGCCTTCAACATTTGTGGCAGCAAATGATATACGGGATTGATGTTGTTCATAGGCAGAGAATCCATGCTGATAAAAAAAAAGGAAAAAAAAAGGAGTTTGTCGACTCCATTTACCAAGCATCTTTGTCCGAGCCTTAAATACATTCATACGGCACATGAGAGTCCCCAAAATAACAGTGACAACAATGGGCAGCCTTTGTGTCATGTGACTCGTCGCCAACTCTTTCACCCGATCGTGGAAATGCAGAATCAGTGATGTTAAGAAATAAATGTGGCTCAAATTCATTTAGACTATGTTGCCGCATCCTTCTCCCACATTTACATATTTTCCCTATTATTTAACTTCTATAATTCTCAATTTTCAATTTTTCGTTTCCGCATTATTCTGCTATATTCCTAACAAGTGGTATTAGAGCGGTTTATTTCAGAATTATTTTCAAAGATGTCAACTGTTACTAAGTTCGATATTGAGAAGTTCGACGGGAAAATTAGCTTTTCTATATGGAAGGTTCAGATGGAAGCCGTTGTAACCCAGAACGGTTTGAAGAAAGCGCTAGCTGGAAGAAGAAGAAACCGGCTGCAATGACAGATGAAATTGGGAAGATTTGGATGACAAGGCACGTTCAACCATTCTTTTGTGCCTGTCTAAAGAGGTTCTGCGTGAGGTAGTAAGTGAGACGACTGCGTCAGATTTATGGTCCAAGCTGGATACGCTTTACATGACCAAACTCTTGCGAACACGCTGCACCTGAAGGAGCGTCTGTACACAATCCGTATGCATGGGAGGTACTTCTATTAAATCTCACTTGGATGAATTCAATTCTATTTTATTGGACTTGGAAATATGATGTCATAATTGAAGATGAGGATCCGCTGTTTTATTGCTTGTCTCTCTCCCTAAATCATACAAGCATTTCAAAGAAATTATGCTGTATGGTAAATAGTAGTGATACACTTACTTTCGACAATGTTAAGTCGAACCTATTGTCAAAGAAAAGTTTGACTTTGGAATTAAGTCTGAGGACAAAGGTGAAGGCTTGACCATAAGGGGTCGTTCACTTGAATCAGGAGTAGCAATAAAAATTCTAGATCCAAGTCCAAAGGACATAAGTCTAACAAATCCTGTAAGTACTGCAAGAAACATGGTCATGATGTGACTGAATGCTTCAAGTTGAAAAACAAGCAAGAGAGAGAAAAGAAGTCCGTTGAAGCTAGTGTTGTTGAAAGAATTCAGAAGGCGATGTTTTGTTCTGTTAGCTCCGGTGCAAACGGAGCGAAACGAGTGGATTCTGGACTTTGGTTGTACATTCCACATGTGTCCTCACAGAGACTGGTTCGTTTCTCTACAACCGGTTAATGGTGATGTTGTCTTGCTGTGTAATGATACCCAATGCAAGGTTCATGGAATTGGAAGTGTGCAGATTAAAACTCATGATAACGTTGTCAGGACTCTTACCAATGTTCGGTATATTCCTGATTTGAAACGCC
>VALG01005090.1:0-26046 GCA_009835305.1 Ipomoea purpurea
GGGCAGCTAACTGTTCCTAATTATAATGGGATAACTATATATAAAAAAAAAAAACTTAAAATCTTTATCGATATTGATATTGATTGCACCAAATATTGGGAGCGTTTGACAAATATTTGAGAGCTGACAAATTAGTGAATTTGACTAATTGATAGTATTAGCTAGTTGTAGAAAAATGTTTAATAAATTAGTCGTTACCTAATAACTGATTATATTATAATTTATTTTTTAAAAAAGTTAATCGAAAAAGTTGATTTGAGTTTTTTTTTTTTTTAATTTTAGTATTTTAAAACAATAGTTGGCTGGGACACCATAACATTTTATTTGGGTGGGGTTAATTTCAGATATTTTAAAGAAAAATTATTATAATTGGAAAAATTCATTTAATTAGGAAATAAATGCCAATTTATGACAACGTAACAATTGTGAATTGTAATGAGATGGTGGCAGGGGAAAATCCATTTAATTATGAAATAAATGTAATTTAAGACAACAATGGTCAATTGTGTGAAGTTGGAATTTACGTATTTTGCTGCACATCTCAGTGCCGCCCAAGCCGGCTTCATCCTCTTTTACAACATTTCATCCGCCAATATATAATTATTATTTTTTTTAAAGCTAAAGATCTAATCTTTGTGATTATAATATGAGAATTTCACACTCATAAACTTAAAACACTGGTTTTTCCACCTAAGAAACGTTGAATTATTGTGATTTAAGTTCTCCACAATTTATGTAGAGTCGGTGAATTGTAGAGTCTCGGGACGAGAGAATTTTTACCTTTTACAATCAAAGTTATTATTATTTTTTTTTTTGAAAGAAAGATCATACTTTGTTTTTATTATAATAAGTCATAGATTTTGAAATTAATTGAGTTGGTTAATATTTAAGCTCACTAAATCTTAGGTTAGGCATTCAATTGCAATATGGAGGAATTCATTAGAAAAGTTTAAAATATTGCACAATAACATTTTTTTTTTTTTTTTTTTTTTTTTTGAATGCTACTAGCTCTATTACATTGTAGTATCTGTTCATATACTTTCTCAACCTACTGAAACACAAGGAGCTAATAACGCCTCCACTGAGGCTTGAACTCACAACCTTCGAATGGAAGTCCAACCCGGGTACCATTGGACCACATAGTCCTGGTATTGCACAATAACATAATTTGCCTAATATAATATATGTTTGCAAGTTTCCTCATCACAACAAAAAAAAAAAAATGTCATTTAATTATGCAATTAAGTAATCTGTTAATCAATTATATTACAATCATATCTTTTGATCCCCTCCACCCCTCCCCAAAAAGTTAAACAATTTAAGGACAACTACCAACAGCTAAAAGTTAAGGGGTGTGGGGGTTGGGAGAAATTAGGCAAATTATAGATTCCTTCAAATCTTCAATGAGTAATTTTTTTTTTTTTTTTTTGTGTGTGTGTGTGTATTGCTCCGTAGTCAGGTGGAAAGAGAAAATAAAAGAGAAGAAACAATAGTCACTCTTGACAACTATGGTTATCTTTCATTAGGGAGTAAAAAGTAAAATAATTAGGACTTCTAATATTATTTTTCAGTAACGAGGTAAATTTGTAGTCATTACGAGTCAAACTAAGAAGAATGAATAGATAAAATCAACAAATTAACATCGATTTGGTCGATATTGTGTTTGCAAAGTTTGACTCTTACTCATAACAGAATCTGACTTAAAGTTCTTTAAAATAATGAAATTTCCGACCTTATATATAGTTGTATTAACCTTATAGTTGATTTGTTATTTTAATTGAAGTATATATGTAGAAGAAAGACATTGACAAGTTGGGAGCAATAGGGTTGATTGATTTGATGCCAATGGGCATCAAAAGCAAAATGGTTTCATTTTTTGAAGAATATAAGTCCACATGATCTTTAGCGTACCTGTACTGCTACAAAAGTCCAAAGACAAAACTAGTAGCCTGCAATGACTTGGTTAAGTTAGATTATACTAAACAAACATCCTTTCATTACCACAAAAAATCTCAAGTCTTTTGACATTTTGTGGCATGACTTAGTCTAATCCGCATCATTAATTATATCGCAACAAAATCATTTTATTTTTGTTGCCTTTTTAAATTTGTTTTGGTGATGAAGAGGTCAATCATATATTCACTACACCCTTAAATGCAAAAATAATTTATTACACACTCATTATGTTAATATTAACTGCCAAAGACCTTGTAGTCCAATGACACCAAATCCCTCTTTTATAAGAGAGGTTGTGAGATCGAGTCTTAGTGGAGATGATATTGGCTCTCTGTGTTCTCCATTGTAATACAGTTTTATCTAACACGCCCAGGTCTTATACCAAAAAAAAAAAAAAAAAAAAAAAAACACTATTTTGAATGCTCTAAGGAAAACATTATGTCCCCACAATTTGATGTAATGGTCAATCATGGTAGTCAAATCATGAGTTAATCAGGATTCCAGGGAATTGCTAGATAGAAGAAAGAAAGAAAGAAACTAGTTATCTGGTATTTTCAAAACATTACATAGCTTGCTTGCTTGCTTCCTTAAACTAGGAATTGCAATGGTTTCAAGTTCTTAGTCTAGATCAAATCTGATGCTGGGTACTTGAATTCAGTAAAAAGAAAATTTAGCTCCTAAGAAATGGTTTCAAGAACACTACACCATACAAATGGGGGCAGCATAAAGTTAATAGAGTCTGGATAGATGGATGGCATCATAAAACGTGGTGAACATGTAGGGAATCGAGAAAAGTCACAAAATACAACTCAGTACTCGAGCGAACCTAGAGATGGAAATCCAGACAGGTGGTCTCGTCCATCACCGCCACTGCCATTCATCCTTTCGATTGTGTTTCGGCTAAGGGATTTCACTTCTTGCTTCCCCAGCTTCTGCACATCCTCGGGAGAAAGGATTTTGATATACCAGACATTGTTCACAAATGCCCTGAAAATTATATCATTTATATTACCATTCATAATGCAGTTGCAAGGCCTTTCAAGATTCTAGATTGGTTAATGCTGTAAGCGCTTAATAACTACTTACTCCCAAGGATCGTCTCCAAGAAGAAGTACATCATTCTCCCTGTCAACAAATACAAGCTGCCAGCCTGATCTCTGCGGCCTCAAGTAACCCTTCAATCCCGAACATTTGAGCCAGTTCCTGCCGTAGCTCATGATAGCTGCTTATTCGGGTGATATCCAATGACCTCCCAAACATATCCTGATTTATAAACCTAAATAAACAAATAGCATTAGCTATTCAGTGGATATCTAATTAAGATGTCCGATTCATGATTATAAGATCAGCACCTTGATAAATGTGCGAGGGGTTGATGGGTCAACTTGTCCCGCACTGGACACCAACTCAGAAGAGTCTTGCACATAACCATATGGAGAGTTCTGAAATCCAGAAGCTCCTGATGGCAAAGAGGACACATCTGCAACAACTGAAGTAGTAACACTTGATAATGTAGTAGGAAGGAGAAGTCCAGGAGAGTCTATACTAGTAGCACCGAAAAAGGATTGATTTTGAGCATCTAAAGCACAAGTCTCCTGCTGACTAGATGCCTCTTTCCCAGGATATGACGGGGTTGACACTGAGTTGGAACAAGTGCTGATATGTGAGTTAGCGAATTTTGGCAACCAGGACTGTTGGACTTGGGGTTGGTGCTCATTGAGTGCAGACTGACCAGTTCTTTTGAAATTTAACAGATTACTACTCCCTTCAGGACAGAGGGAACCCAGCATGGATTGCATGCTTGAAGGAGAAACTGGTGGCGCAAAATTTGTTTTTGAAAATGACGGAGAAGGAATATTTGACAGTGACCTTTGCTGAAGCTGGTCATGTGAGACAGGAAAGCTTCCTGGTAAGCATGTTGCTGGGTCGGTTCCTCTGTCTGACCACTGGTTTGCTGTTGGGGATGCCTTTGCAGGCTATCCGATAGCATTTGCGTTTGTGAAGGTAGCATGTGTGAAGACATCGGTTGCTGGATTACTTGCTGCTGCTGCTGTAACAAGGGATTATGGCTACCTGAAGCTTGAAGATATTGGGCAGGCTGTTGAAACTGCATTAATTGCTGTTTGAACAGATCCGCACTTCCAAAATTTTGTAAGCCTGCCGCCAGCATTGCTTGGTACTGCTGATTATAATCAGTCCGGAGCATTGCTGGATCAACTCTCTGTTGCATCCAGGGAAGCATACCAAAAGACTGAAGATTCACGGATTGGGGCCCTCCTTGCTCGCCAATTTCTCCTCTTAGCCATGTCATTCCATTAATAACTTCATTATTGCTGTCTGCAACAAGATCAAAAGGAAATGATTACCAAAAATAAATGACATTTCTGCAGCTGAAACAGACCTTTCACTTAATTAAGATATGTACTTTTCCATAGGGGGCACAAAAAAGGAGGTGATGGAATCTTGTTATAAAACTCAGATTTTTTGCATTCCACCACAGATTGTTTTTCTTTCTTCATCCTCCTTTTAGGGACATGGGTATTCACACTACGTAGTAAGAAGAGAAAATAGGATCTTATTTATCTACCCAAGGATCTTGCAGTGCTTCATCTCAGTTAGGAGGTAAACGGTTGTGAGCAAACTTTTAGTTTTATATTGTACCTTGAAAAGACGAGGGTCCTGGATACCAAGGCCTTTTTAGCCTAAGGGGAAATAAGGATGAGTACATGGGAAAAGTAGTCAAAGGCTCAATCTCCCATAATGATACCCTTGGTTGTCTTTCACCTGCAGTTGACTCATCCCAACCGACCTACACGTTATCAAAACAATTAAGAAGTCAGCATGCAATGAGGAGTGCCATTGTTGAAACATCATTCTCCAATGGAATTTGACTAAAAGTCCGTGACTAAACCAAGGACCAAAACAAACATCATAGCAATGACGGGTGGAGAAGAAACACAGAAGTCATAACTTTTCGAAGGCATACTATGGATGCCAATCGAAAGTACCTTGACAGACCGCCAGTGAGAGTTTGCCCAGCGAACAGGATCCAAGTCACCAATGCCAGTAATTGTTCCCATGTATCTGGACAATGCAAGCATGCACTTATCACGGGAACTTTCAATGGTTAATGCAGTAGCAAAATATTAATTTATAGATATGACAACCATAGAATGCCATTATCTATAGCATTTTATGACAGAGTAAATCATTACGTCTGCCTTCAAAAACAAGCATCAAGCCTGATATTGAACATTTTATTCTGTGTCAAGACTCAAGAGTGTTATGTTGTGTCCCACTGCTTAATCGTGTTATGAACACAGTTGTAAACAAGTATTTTAAAAAATTAGGCTTGCCTAATTGTATGGAAATGTTACTGCTTATGATAACTAAAAACACAAATATTAAAGTTAGAATGTGATAGATGATAAACATCAGAGACTTGCAAACATACAGGACAAATGTCTCATTTCCATATTTTACAGGGTACGTAACTCTATAGTAGTAACATGCAGATTCATATGTGCATCAAGCAATGGCTACAGTAGCAGTTTTTGCATGCATAATCACAAATAAAACAAATCCTGAAGATCAATATAGTGACTTGGGGAGAAAACAGGATTAAGGAAAAAAAGACCCTATAAATACCTCCGAACACTTGATTCTTCTGTTTCAAATAGCATCCTAAAACGCATTCCAACAGAGATACGGGTGTGGTATACAGCTTTAATGTATTTTGAAAGAGCTATGACAAACTCGGATGGGCTAGCCCTGACAAGACAAGGGACTAATAGAAACAGTGAATAATTGCTCAGATACGAAATATATTAGTAACATAAAGTAGATTTTGCTACCGTGGGTTGTAAAACACAGTGAAACAGCTATTGGTAGCTGCAGCATGAGCAGCAGCAGCTAAGAGTCCAATGTGCATACTGTCACTTGACAGAACTGATGATGGCATTACCGTTTGTGGTCTAGTAGCACGACGAATTCCCAGCCACAGCTGATTTTTCTCATTCCTGAAACAGAATCATTGTGATACCATGATCAGCAGATCCAAAGTTCAGACAAATACGCAACTTAGAGAATCAGTACAAGATGATTATAAAGCAAAAAGGGTACCAGATGAAAAGAACAGAATCTCCAGCAACAAGTCTTTTGGCACTGACAAACACACTCCAGCAAGTAGTAAGAAGATGCGCTTGGGCTGCCCTGCATTTGCAATAAAGTGAAAAACAATTCAGTGATAGCAAGGGGGGTCAGTGTTTTATTTTATTCTTTGAGATAGAAGTAAATGATAAACTATTATTTAGTCTAGCATAGAGCTACAGAGACTTAGCCATGATTAATTTAATCCAAACTTTATCAGATGAACACCAAACCAAAGGCTGAAAATAATAGAACAATAGTGACACGAAAGAGAAATAATAAGCAAGTAAAAACAATTACAAACATTTGTTTCCTATTCCTTGTCTTTTTAGAGAAAAGGTTATAGAACACACTGAAATTTTAATCTTTTGATTCTATGGCTTTACCAATATCTCTTTAATTCTCCAATTGAGAGTAAGATGCTTGATTCTATAGGACCACTTCTGACAGAAGAAGCCCTATAAGAAATAACTTGAATAATTGACATAGAATACATGCGAATATATCTGTAACTCTGTAAGGGCACTTTTCTTGGCCGTATCCATAATCAGTTCCGCTCACAGTTAAGTTGTTCGCCTTGAGGCACAGAAGTACAAGTTTACAAGATTGTTTTTCCACCTTTACTTAAATCATTACAGTTCTTTGATTATTCCCGTGAGACACAAAGAGATGTAATTAACCTTACTAAATACTGTATAGTGTTTTGATCAAGGTGAGGTGAGGCAAAATGCATGTCAAGTACTTAAATGTACCACCCGAATGGTGTACCAAAGCACGAAAGCTTTGGAATTTCTTTGATCAGTCAAACAGTATTAATTGATGGCTCTCACTAATAACCCCCATACACACGCAGACATGACACAAAGTTTAGGAACCTCAAAGACTACTACATTAGTACAAATTACATATCAATAGTTGGACCACTCTGCCCAAAATAAAATTGTAATTCATAATTTACTCGGAAAATATGTCTGAACTTCCATTCAACATCATGTAGATCCCTTGCAATGAGTTCTTGAGCAGGTGGTGTCAGCGAGTAAATCCTGAAGGAACCGATATGAAAATAAGAATGCCATCAAAATATATGATGATACTTCAACCAGGAACAACCAAAGCACAAGAAAAGTTATTACCAGAGAGGGAAAACTTTCTCTGCAGCTCGACGAGGAACAGAGAAGCCACCATGAGTGCTAGTACACTTGCTGTAAGTGTCTTGCAAAAATAATTAGTGGGCTGCTTGCTAGGAATTCCCAAGTCAACAGGAAGATATGTATCTTTTTGTTGCCTCCTGAGGGCACAAAAAGAAAAAAAGAAATTCAGCAACCAATTTATAAACTAAAGGTTGCTTTAACAGTGCAATCTATGAAAGAGTACCAGAGTGAGAGGTTGCAGTGTCATTTGAGCATATACTTCATCAGTTTCAACATCTGCCTGAAATTCCCATATTAACATTACAATAACCACCAGTCAAGTAAAGTAATCCAATCAAAAACGAAAAAGACGGTTGCTAAAACATACATGCATTGTGACATTGTGGAGCTGGCAGATCAACTGTGCTGGCAAGTTAGGATAATTGGGTATCTGGCCATCAACTTCTTTATTAGTTGTCGCCGCAACCTGGAAGCCAATTCCAACAGGGGACCATCACTTATGTAATCCAATCCAATCACTCATTCTATCACACACTCACTCTCATTATCATGAAATCACCTAAACACATACATATATATATTTCTGCATGTAAAATAAAGGTATTGGTGGAAGGACAAAGATCTACCTGTTCACTATGACCCTGAGGAAAGTAAACCACCCGACTCCCCACTGAGGGAAGGCACACCAGAGGACCAGCACATGCATGCCAATAGCTCTGAATTCAAACACTTGTTCTCTCCTTTCACAATCCAAGAACAATAGAGAGATCCAATCAGCAGAATAATTTAGTCCATTAACAAGCTTGTTGAAGTAATAATAATAAAATAAAGAATCATAATGACCAGAAAATGAAAAGGATGAAGAGAAAGAGAGTGATAAGGATATATAAGAAAAGCCTAAGCACAAAAGAAAAAGGAGAATTTGGAGAGAAAAAGAGCAGTAGTAGGAGTAGAATAGTAGATACCTTCATGAGGCTGCTGACCAATTCCTGATGTTGAAAGCTTCATATTTTTTCCTCCACCTCCACGGCTCCACCCCCTATTATATAATATGTTGTATAATTACCTTAAAAATTATAATTATCCAGTCAGTTATAGCGGCATAAGATCCCGGCTTCCAACCCTCAACAACACCATTATCTCATCAAACCCTAAACTCTGAACCAGATTCAACACCCTGAACCTCGCGCCAACACCCCTGCTGAACCCCATCCTCAATTCAAACCCGAATCTGGAGTGCATTAAGCCGGAACGCGAAGCAGAGGAGCTCAATTCCACCAAAGATCAACCCAATTAACTCAACTCTCCTTCTCCAAAACCTCCATGAAAGCAGGAGAAGAGCAAATCCCTTGGCTTTTTTTTCCTTGAATGACTGAGCACAGTACAGTAAGGCTCCCAGTAGTCCCGAGCTGAAACTCAGAGCTTTTCGTGTGCTATCGCTGTCTGACTGACGACGCTTTTGAAGAGAGAGAGAGAGAGAGTTTGGGCGCTCCCCTCTTTTTATAGCCCACCCGACCAAGCTCGACCTGGTAGCAGTAGAGAGAGAAAGTGCGATGACCGATGAAAGAGAAAGCAGTAATAGAGTGTAGAGTGTAGTATAGTAATGGCTCATTCTTTCTTAGCTTTATTCTTCCCTTTCTTAGTCCGAGCTCTATCGGAGAAGGGGGTTTCGGGAAACCCCAATCCCAGCCGTCCACACCACCGTACGGGCTCATCACCACCGTCCCTCACCTCTGAGTTGACAGGAGACATGTGCCACCATCCTCCAGTGATCGTTGTCAGAGTACGGACCTTCAAATATATTATTGTTATTATTATTGCATAAATAAATACATTTTTTTTAATAATTATTTTTCAAACTTTAATTCATTATCATAGCACCACCGTATTTATCCAAACTCAAATATTACGATTCCATTTTATGGTGTTGGTTTCTTGACCACTCTAGGCCGTCAACCGACGGGTCGACACTACTGAAAAGTATTTAAAATTGTGAAAAAATGTATTTTGTTCTTAAATGCTCGTGTATATATTTAAAATGTTCAACTTTTTTTATAAAGTCTTCTCAAATTTTTAATACACGCTAAGAAGATTGAAACGTTTAGTCTATCATTAATGTCATAAATGAAGCTATAAGTGCTTTAAATGACATTATTCATGATAAGTTATGCCGGCTTTTCGTTTCCTTCGTGACGAACTGTCTCCCACAACGGCCGATCTCATCATTGCTATTAACTCTACATTGATTGCCTTATTACTACCCTCTCGCCGAGTACTCAGATTACTCTCCCTATTATCAAGCAAATACCAATTTTGGTCCCATGATTGTTAGGTAAATGACAGTTTTGGTCCACATGTTTAATTCCTACGAATTTTCATCCACGACTATTATTTTTGTACCAGTTTTTATCCACGATTAATATTTTAGTGTCAAAATTCATCACGCTAGTCACCCTTTCGTTTAAGGCATGCCGAAATATGAAATTATTATGGGTATTTTCGTTATTTTCAAATTAAGATCCCAATATAAGCATGAATAAATGGACTTAAGCCCTAAAATCAATCACAATTCACAGTTCTCCTAATCAAATTAAGGTGGAATGAGGATGAGAACTGCGAATTGAGATCGATCTTAGGGTTTAAATCTATTTATTCATGCTCAAATTGGAACCTTAAGTTGAAAATGACGAAAATACCTATAAAAAATTTTAGATTTCGACATGCCCTAAACGGAGGGGTGACCGTCGTGATGAATTTTGGCACTAAAATAATAGTCATGAATGAAAATTGGTACTAAGATATAGTCGTGGATGAAAATTGGTATAAATTAAACATGTTGACCAAAACTGTCATTTTGCTAATACACGTGGGACCAAAATTGGTATTTGCTCTCCTATTATCCCTTCTAGTTGACTCCTCCCGTCACTCGGTCGGTCCTCCTTAAGCCTTGCAAAGCTAATTAGATAAGCTTAGGAAATATTAGATTGCTTGGAATGTTAGATTACTATGAATGTTAGATAGTTGTGTTTGGTTTAAAACTAAGATATGTAAATAAGACAACGATAATAAGATAAATTGATTAAAAAATACAAAGTCCAACATTAGTAATAAGATAAGTGAATGTGAGATTACCTAAGGAATTGGAGAGTATCTCACATTCATTTTCAATAGCTAAAAACTTAATGCCGAGATTATCTGACATTCCTTGAAAAAGTTATATAACTTGAACCAAACATGGGAATCTCATATTATCAAGCAAATATAACCTTGGTTATCTTATATAACTTGAACTAAACGCTGAAGTCGTTGATATGGTAATATAAGTTTTCCTTATTTGTTCCTAAGATTACTGTAATTTTATTCACTTTTGATAATTTTTATGAAATCACATTCCTCACATTTTTAAGTTAGGTAAAATTTTCGAAAATGTCACCTTACTTAAAAATACATGTTCAACCAAACACTTTTTTTATTTTATTTTTTATTTTTTAATTAGAAGGAGTGAAGGGTTGATGTGTAGCTTTTCGGCCATACTTGGGACTGTACCTTTTTGCTGTAAAATAATTGCTGTGAATAATTGTGGGGAATTTGGATAAGGATAGGGGGTGCATGGGTGAAATTAAATAATGGTAAAAGGAATTAAAAATGTGGGTTTTGGGCATGGTGGAAGGGTCCCTTCCCCTACCTCTACCCTCACTAGTAATAAGGGGACCATTTTTTTTTCTCCTCATTTTAGCATTATTATGAACATTTTATTGGTTGGTTCTACTTCACTGCTTCCTTCTTAAATTGGAAAGAATAAAGATATATTTTATTTTGGTTAAGGTAAAAGGCTGTTATTCAAACTACGAACTCAACTTTAACGATAATTCATCATTTTATGTGAGATCTATCAACATCGTTTTCTTAAAGGATTCCTACAAAATTATCAGAATATAGACAACAACAATCATCCCTCTTCTCCATAGCAACAATGCCTTATCTAGAAAATCTATTACCTTATTTTATTCTCTCAACACGTGGTGCACTTGGACCTCCCTATGCCGATTTAGTTCCATACAACAAGATTTAGAAAAAGTATATGATCATATTAAATTATTGAAAAAGAAATTAAAGAAAATGTGACTTCTTTCAAAATTATCTCCTTTCTTTTTTTTTTTTTTTTTAATATATGGTGGGATATGTGGTACTAAAAGTTATGTCGTAATTTATAATGTTACATTTTTTTTTATAAAGAAATACATATGAGAGAGTACAACTTGTAAAACACATGACATTGTAACCCATTATACACTAACGTTTTCCTATTTTTGATGCCCAATTTATATATGCTATTTGTTATATACATCAAAGTTGGAACCTTTTGTGATAGTTTGTTACTATCATATGGTGTTATGAAGAAGGTTTTCAATGATTGAAGAATAAAATTTGAAGTTCAATTTTGATTCAAGGTTGAGAATTTTTTATTTTTTATTTTTTTGTTCAAAGAAAAAATAAAGAAAAGAAAAGGGATGAGAATATTTAAAATACAATTTATTAAGATTTGGTCTTGGTCGCTTTCAAAGATTGCTGAATAGTTAAAGCACATAAGTGGGAAAAAAAATATAAGGAAAAAGAAAAAGAAAGGAAGAAAATAGTACACCACTTGTGTTCAACTTTATGACCTTAAATAATTAGATAGGATATGCTTTTGGCTACTCGTTAATTTTAAGGTATAATTTCTATACTCACTTTTTATATTTATTTTTAAAATTTTAATCCCTTTATTAGTAAAAAAAATAAAATAAAATCTTAAATAATGTTCATCGCATCATATTAGACTTCAATATTACTTCTTCTTTTTTTGAGTGACCGGAGAAATATATGGAGTAAACTCCGCCTTTGTGACCAGTGTGAACTAGTCACTTGACTTTTGTATTAGTTGATATAATTTTACCTAACTAACCAGTTCGACAGTTTAGAGACAAGAAAGTAATAATGTATGTCGTGTTAACAACTATTTCAGGTTACAAGTGTTTTATTTACTTAGAAAAATAAAATAAAAAAAGACAGAGGAGGAGGATGAAGAATCTTGTTAGCAAGATTTTGGTATGTGGAAAGAGGCAAAAGATTATGTTCCTCAAGAAAAGAAGTATAGATACCTCATGTATGTATAGTGTATAGCAAACAAGAAATTTACTCCAAATTGGTAGTAGTAACAAGGTAGGTAGGTAAAAAAAACATTTTACAAGAAAACATGGGGTGTCTAATCAATGGGAATAGGACACATCACTCATTACTAGATGTCCATAATCAATTTCATGTGTGTACCAAAACTTCATCTAGCAGGAGAGAAATAAATAAATGGTGTTTGTAAAGCCAATAGTTGATGTCAAGTTTGAATATTCCAATGGAAAATTAATAAAGTGATACTGTGGTTTTAAATGCTTTTTGTCTAAGCAAGTTAGAAAATTATACAAAGTTTTAAAAAGACAAAGCAGTGTCTCCTTAAAAAAGCATGTCTGCTGGCTCAAATATATCATTTGTTGCACAGTGGTTTGTTGATGTTTGTTTTTTGCTGAGATTAAGGTTTGGACAAAACCCATTATCTGTTGTTGATCATGCTATGATGATGGCCATGGTGTTTGGTCGTTCACAGGCTGAGCAAGAATGGGTTTGCAGCTTCATCACCCGACCAAACTAAGATTTGGCATGTCTAATATCACCACCACCTCTTCTAAAAATTCCCCAATCATTATGCCATTCAATTCATAAATGCTTTACCATGTTCTAAATCTTGTATTCTCCCTATCCAGCTTGGTTGGCGTGAGGTCAGGAGTTCAAATTTTGAACACGCTCTCGTATGGAAAAACCAATCTGACCAGAACTTACCCTTAATTAGGCCGACCCGGTACAAACAGGGATTAGTTTGACTCAGTCTGAGTATGATACGGGCTTAAATATGCCTCCTACAGTTAAGACCTGCTCAGGACACCTTTGGTCTTACTCAAAAAAAAAAAAAAAAAAAAAAATCTTGTATTCTACATCATCTCTGCACAACCTTTGCTACACACCAAAAGTTCCGGCAATCTCGTACAAGACCACCTTGAACCCTCCAAAAAAGATGCCTCAGATCACCCTTCACACTTAACCATAAAAGAGACAACATCAGGCCCCAGTCTTGCTCAAAGCATGCATGGTGAGAAAAAGCACTACAATTATAGGTCATTATGGGCAGATTATTCAGGAATTTCCACTCCCATCTTCACAACAATCCTCATCAAAACACCCAAATATTTATATACACAGAATAGTAGATTGACACAAAGGGGGGATGAGAGTATAACAGAATATGCTAGTGATGAAAGTGGCACAAGTAGAAAAAGCTACATGATGCCAGGTTGCCCACCACCATTCTAATCATGCTACTTCATAAAGGTCCTCCTAGGAGTGCATATTTGACAGAACTAGTGTGTAACTGTACATGTCTTTCTAACACAAAACACCAGATGTGATGTTTCATCGGAAAATTTTGAAATTCATAATAATTCATAAAGTGATATTCTAGAGATGATGGAAACACCATAATGAATCCATTTTTATTTTCACATAGACATCACTTTTGTGCAAGCAGATTGATTTCCTATAACAACAGTTCTGAGATTTCACTACTTTAGCATCCAAGACTGTAGATATCAACAGAACCATCAAGCTACACTGCAGATCAAACAGAAGAGAACAAAGCCTTTAACTTTAGGAATTAGCAAATAGTTATAGTTTCTTGATACTTATGCGTTTGTTTTCACTCTTATCGGCACATAATAATTAGATTGAATTATTGGAACAAGCAGGTCAACTTCCAGCTGTGAGCCAACCAGGGAACAAGGGAATCTGACCCATCTCTATTGGATCATGTAAAGCCTTTCTCATCTGGTGGTGCATTTCTATGTCACCACACTGGGTGCAGACCATCCAGCAAAACAATGAATGAATCACTCTCCACCAATTATGAATTATGCCCATGTCCTTCATATAAAGACCACCAAGCACACAAAGTAGGCTATGGTTAAAACAAAAAATACCATGCTTTCTTTCCTAGTGCCACTATGCTCTATCATAAATCTTAACAAATAAGTAAATGTTCAAATATATCTCAAAGAATACCCAACACCAACTACTTAATCAACCCAAAGTTGAAAACCCAAAAAAAATTGAAAATACGATATCACAGAAATGGAGAAACTCACAACACACACCACCTTCCATCTCAAGCCAAGCATTCTAAACAGTAAACACACTTATCCCTTCAAACTAATAAAGTTAACAGTAAGTTCAAACTAATGGCTCCAAAATAGGAGTCGCATCGTCTGAATTACAAAAACATATGCACAGAGTGATCCGGGGAAGACAACACGTGTGCAATGATTGAGTTAGGCGAGTAGCAATTTCAGCCCCAGACAAATTAGCATCTAGATGAACATTGTAATTTGATCAAAGTTTTCAAGAAAAGAACTCCCATTACTGGCCAACATTTTTGCATTGAAATGCTTTAGATTCAGCCTTAAAAGACAGAAATTGACAAAAAATTATGTCTCGTCTGCACGCTACAACTGCAATAATCAAACCACATAGAAATAGAACGAATATGAAAGTAGCTTTACATTTAATTAAGATAATGATACAATACCAATAGTGGTTATATTATATACGCAGTTCAATATGCAATTATAGGTATATATAGAACGAATACGAAAGCACGATTTGCATTTAAACATGATTATACAATACGAAGAGCAGTTATATATGCGATTCATATGCAATTATAGGTAACGAACAGATGATCATCAAATGTTAACATTTGTCTCATCGACCACACACTTACGAATTACAGACTCACTCTCAAACCACCTCCTTAGGGGGCGGGGCAGGCTTATTGAGGTCATCATCAACGACCTTAGTGGGGATTGCCACGTACCCCGCCTTCTTCTGGGCGGCAATATCGTCATCGTCGAACTCATCATCGGAATCCTCAAAATCGAAGCCGTGGGGCCACAAGAGGGACCAGATCAGGTACATGGTGGCCGCAGTCAGGGCTCCGCAGCCGACACCGAATAGCAACGCACCGACAACCTCATGATATCCTTGGTCCTGTCACCGAATCGAGCTGCTCACCGAGGAGTAGAATTCAACGGGGATGATGGAGGCGGAGGAAGACAAGCGCTTGGGCACAGCTTCGGCTTCCGTTTCCGTTTCCGTTTCCTCTACGTGTTCTTCCACGCCGCTGAACGGGTCGCGGAAGATGAAAGAGGCCTAGCGGACCCGAATTCCAGTCCCCATCGGCGGATCCGGGTGGAGGTGAAAAAAAAAGCCAGGGGTGAGGCGATCTAAGGGTTCTGGCTGGAATTAGGGTAGAGGTTAGAGTAGAGACGGAGGTGGTGGATGGGGTAATAAGAGGTGGAGGAGAAGAAGAAGAAGGTCTTGCAGGGGGGGCGGTGGCGGTGACAGCAAGGAGAGCCAGAGCTAGGGCAAGGAAAAGAGACGGTCGGGTGAGGTCGCCATTGACGCGAGCAAGCGAGAGAGAGAGGAGAGAAATTTCCGTTCGTAGATGAGAAAATGTCAAACAAGAAACGCAATTTCGTGATCCATATATCCATGATCACGTGTGATCAGGTTCTACCTGCGGTAACTTGTGATCATGCACGTGTCCCAACTATTCCCCTTCTATATAATTTTTTTTTTCGACAATTGATAATATTTTGTTGTTTTATAAGAAAATGTTTAATAAAAGTAACAATTATCTAATAAAAAAAATTATTGCCAAACATCACAAATCAAAGTTGTTACAAAAAAAAATTGTTTACCAACGCCCAACCAAAATACTTTTCATATACATATTATATTTTGACTTAACACTTGTTATCACCCAACAAATTCGATCTAAAATTTTTATAAACATCAATGAATCGGATTGAAATTGTGGTCCCTTTTCATGTCATTAAATTAAAAACATACATTTTTGATATATTAAAATACAATATTTAAAATACATTATGTGAGTATTGAAAATATATTATTTTGTATATCAAATAATGTACATTCAGTATATAAATAATAAATATATACCCTTAATATGTTTTTTTTTTAAAAATACTATTGACTAGATTACAATTATAGTATATGTATATACATACTTTCTGAACCTGCTGAAGCATAAAAAGTTCCTGGAATCTCTCATTAAAGGAGTCAAAGCTATGTCGCTCGATCACAAGACATTTCACCTCTTAGTATGTTAAAAATGTAGTTTGCAATTTATGGTAAAAGGAAAATTTTGCCATTCTCAAGGGTTCGAATTCAAGTGGCAGATCGAGAATGGTTATCCAGTTTAGCATGTTGGGTTTTTGGGTACAGACCCAATGGATATAGTTCTAACAAGTTATAATAAGCACTTAAGCAGTAGGGCCCATCAAATTCAACCCAAAAAACAAAGATTCCGAATGTGAAATGACAAATACGGCCAAATTATGTTGTGCATCCGTATCCACCATGCATGGGTGCATACGGATGCAAAAACGACGTCATTTTAATAAAACACGCGCGTCTTCCCTTAAAAAAAAAAATCAGGTTCGATTCCCAGCAATAACATATGAACTATAATTCCATAATCGATGAACTATAATTCCATAATCTAAATCTATGAACTAAAAATTCCAGAATGAATGAACTAAAATTCCATAATCTATAAACTAAATTTTTAAGAATCAATGAACTACAATTCCATAATCGATGAACTATAATTCCATAATCAATGAACTATAATTCCATAATCTATGAACTAAAATTCCAGAATGAATGAACAATATAATGTTTGATGCTGAGAAATCGAACCTGATTTTTTTTTAAAGGGAGACGCGCGCTTTTTAATAAAACGACGTCGTTTTGCATCTGTATGACCGTATGCACCATGCATGGTGCATACGAATGCACACATCATAACTATCCGACAAATACACCACCCAAAGATTCCTTATTTTCTCCAGTATTACAAAACATCTCTTACTTGGACTTGCTCATTTAATTTCATAAATTTAGGGAATTACGTTTGGGTTAGTTCATTCTAAAAGTTCTCTCAATTTGGTATTTTAATAAATAAACTAGTTTTTACGCGCACTTGCGCGATTGGAAGATAATGTCTAATATTTTTTTTTTTTAAATAAGTACTTTAAAGTATATCAAGGCAAGATTATATTAGAATTGTTCATGCATAGATAATTAAATGTTAAATTTGCGTATTTAAATAGGCAATTCTAAGTTAATAAATGCAAGATCAATATATTCAAGATTGATTATAATTGTCAATAAAATAATTGTATAGGGGTATGGTTGAAACCAAATACGGGACATAAGGGATTAAGGGAGAGCAAATAAAAATTAGCGCATAAAATATTAAGGCTTTGTTTGGTAAAATGGCTGTTATCTGATAGCTGTTTTATCTGTTAGCTGATTGTGTTAATTAGATGGTATAATTATAATAACATTAGCTGATTGCTAGAAAAATGTTTGGTAAAATTTTAGCTGTTTGCTAATAGCTGTTTGGTATAATTTCTTTCTCAAAAAAGCTAATTGAAAAAGTTGCTAGGAGTAGCTTTTTTTTTTAATTTTAGCCTTTGAAGGTTGCAAAAAGCTAATTAACCAAACATTTATATTGAATTTTAACTAATTCAAACAATTAATAGTGGTCAAAATAAGCCAAAAAATTGGCCTATAGGCCAATTTTTACCAAACAGTGCCTAAATATATATAAATATTGAAGAGTTAACTGGCATGACTGCCAAACAAGGAGGGATTGCGGACGATTAGTTTTCTTCACTTCAATTTGTTGTGTGATTTGAATTACTTCTTTTTGGGTCAATAAATTCCCCAAGTAGCTTAATATGATTAGCTTAATTATATATTTTTATTTTTCTAAAACAATTCATTATTATTATTATTATTATTATTATTATTATTATTATTATTATTATTATTATTATTATTATTATTTATATATATTATTAACTAATTCAGACAATTAATAGTGCGTCAAATAAGCCAAAATTGGCCTATAGGGCCCAATTTTTTTACCAACAGTGCCTATACTAATATTGAAGGTTAACTGATGACTGCCCAAAAACAAGGAGATTGCGAGATTAGTTTTCTCAGCTTCAATTTGTTGTGTTGATTTGAAACTCTTTTGTCAATAAATCCTTCAAAGCTAGTTAATATGATTAGTTAATTATATATTTTTATTTTTCGTAAAACAATTATTATTATTATTATATTATTTATTATTGATTATTTATATTATTTATTAATCTTATATTACTATAATTACTATATATATTATATATATATATTATATTAACTAATTCAAAACAATTTAATTTTAAGTGCGTCAAAATAAGCCAAAATTGGGGCCTATAGGCCAATTTTTTACCAAACAGTGCCTATAACTAATTATTGAAGAGGTTAACTGGATGACTGCCAAACAAGGGAGATTGCCCGAGATAGTTTCTCACTTCAATTTTTTTTGTTGTGGTGGATTTGAATACTCTTTTGTCAATAAATCCTCCCAAGCTGCTTAATATGATTAGCTTAATTTATATATTTTTATTTTTCTAAAACAATTCATTATTATTATTATTATTTATTATTATTATTATTATTATTATTATTATTATTATTATTATCTTATATACTATATTTTATATATATATTAACTATTTCAAACAATTAATTTAGCTTGGGTCAAATAAGCCCAAAAATTGGCCTATTAGGGCCAATTTTTTACCAAACAGTGCCTATACTAATATTTGAAGGCAGTTAACTGATGACTGGCCCAAACAAGGAGATTGCGAGATTAGTTTCTCACTTCAATTTGTTGGTGTGATTTGAATACTCTTTTGCTCAATAAATTCCTCCAAGTAGTTAATATTGCATTAGCTTAATTAGCTATATTTTTATTTTTCTAAAACAATTATTATTATTATTATTATTATTATTATTATACGTATAGTATTAACTAATATATATATATATATATAATATTACCCTTAGGTTATTTTACTATGTTGGGAATCTAAACAAAACAAATTTTTTCATATTTTTTTAAACAACCGTTTGATGATAATTCGTTGGTCAAATCCCTCAATATAATCCGCTAACGCTAAACGCTAACTGCCCTGATTGTCAAAACAAGGACATTGTGAGATAGTTTCTCACTTCAATTGTGTGATATTGAATACTCTCTTTGTTCAACAAATCCCCCAAGTAGTTAATATGATTGCTTTATTAATTATATTTTTTTAATTTTCATGGTATTAATAAAATACTTGGTAAATAAATATATAACATTATTGTATTATAATTTGATATTTAATTAAAAAATACGTGCACAAAAAAAGATAAGTAGACAATGGTTAGTGATATAAAAAAGTCAATTGATGGAATTTGGCATGTAAATAATTTTTTACATTGAAAAAATATTAAAGACAATATAACTAATTAAAATTATTTCCTCTTAATTAGTTGATAATGAATAATTTCCTTTTAATAAAGACATTGCTTAGGCAGACAATGTAGCGTAATATAATCAATTGATGAATTTGAATGTTAAATAATTTTATATGGAAGAAAAATAATACAATATAAAACTAATGAAGATTAATTTCTCTTATTTACATTTATTGATAATGAATAAATTTTTTTTTGAATAAAGACATTGTAGACACATAATCTAAATTTAAAGAAATGCATATGTATTACTTTTTGTTGTAGCTACTAAATATTATTGGGAGTAAAATAGGAGTACTAATTATGCCAACTCATGATTGTGATTGAGGTTCGAACCTAAGACCCCTTTTTTATTGAAATCAATGGAGTAAGTTTAACGGTTGGGGACTAACAGAATTAACGGAAAAGGATAATATTTAACGGAAAAGTTAACGGATAAATCATATTTCATTAAGGGATAAATATGAAATTCCTAAGGAAAAAATTAAAATCTAATCAATCTGAGGCCATTCGTTGATTAAAAAAATTGACCGCCATTTTTTCTACCCATTATAGCTAACTCTCTTTGGGCTCTCGTATATATATATAGTTATATATATATATATATATATATAAGATAGATATATATACTATATATATATATATATTATATATACCTAGTATATCATATAGTATAAATATAGTATATATATATATATTATATAGAGATAGATAGTAGGGATATTATTCTTTACGCGTTCTGGCGCGAATATAATAATGTCCAATGGATTTATTTTTAAATAAGTATTTTAAAATATAATATAAGTATTGTTAAAAATATAATCAATGCAATATTATATCGGGAGATGATATATCATAGGCTAAACTTAAATATTGAATTTTTTTTATTTAAATCGGTAATTAAAGTTATATAAATGCAAAAAATTAAATATGAGGAGATTGATTCTGATGTGCACTAAAATAAATATTTGCAATTTTGTAAGTATGTGAATAACACTAGTCTAAATACTTAGGTCTAAAAAAATATTTTTTTGGGTTAAATTTCTCTAATTCTTCCTTAATTTTCTTTGGGTGCAGCCATTGTCAATTGCTCTTCATCTTTAGTTATGTCTTTTTTTTTTTTCTTTTTTTTTGGTAGTGTGTCATGTGCCAATTAGGGTTTTACTGCGTGGCTAATATAGATGATTAGGATGGATTCGTCGTTGCAATGAGATTATGATGTAGGGGAAGCTTTAGCATTTGCCTTTGTTGTGTATATGATGAGGATCTTATTGTACTATTAACTATTTATCTTACAAGCACCTAATAACCTATTGATATTTGTAGTTGGAATTCACCCTACATGTTTCATTGCGTTTGTGAGATGGTGTGCTCGTACGTTATCATGGTGAAAAGTATTGAACAAAATATTAATTATTATTAATATTGATATAAAATACTTGGTAAATAAATAAATATAACATATTTTGTATTACTACTTTGATATTTAATTACAAGATAATGTAAAAAGAAGATAATTGGACGATATAGCTGTCAATTATAATAAATTGTAGAAAGTTAAAGCGCTTAATATAAACTCAATGAAAAATGTATATCTCTTTTTAATTTTTTTTTAAATGAATATTTTTTTAAAATAAAACATTATAGACATCTAATTTTAAACTCTTTAATATTTGCCTCAATTTAATAATGAAAACTAGTCCCATATTAGTTTTTGGATGACGAAGGGGAAATTTTATCGTCACTATTCGGGGAGAGTCGGAGGGAGTGTGTGACTCTAGTCAATAAAAGAAGGACAATAAGTTAAACCAACTAAGTTCGTTCATAATTGACCATCTCAAATTATGAAAAGGAATAAGCCCGGGCTCCCCCAAGAAGGTTTTAAGGGAGTCAATATTAATAAACTAATAAATGTTATGAAAATGAATAAGCCGCTCCCACAAAGAGTCAATATTAATAAATGTTCTAAGTAGACAAAAAAAAAAAAAGATTAACGTTCTGAATTTTTAATCTACCATTCACTTACAAATATATTTCATCACTTTTCATTTCATTTTGAGAATACTATGGAGTATACTTTTATGAGGGTATAGTATTATAAAATATTTCTTTTGTAATTACTTACCAATTTTAAAACCTTAAAAAATGACACAAAACTTGTTCTATATATATACTTAACTTAAGTGCAATTGTTATGAGAATAATATTCCAATAAAAAGTTCAACGTATTCATTATTTAAATATCAACACATAAATAAAGAGCTATGTATTTTCTTTTAGATAATGAGAAAAGCATAAAACGTTAAAACAAGAAAGCAACATTACAAGACGTACCATAAATAAGTGTAGTGGGTCCTGCCCCATTTGTTATACCATGGACCAGAGTCCACTTTATCTAAATTTGAAAAATTTGTGAATACAATACAAGGCTATCACAAATTATGAATTTTTAAAAAACTAAATTGTGAACATTTTATATTAAATTGTGTATCTTTGGACTCTGATCCACATAATAATTGCCTAGCCTTGATTCCTTTTGTTTTTTTTTTTTAATTTTATTTGAGCCGACTAATTATAAATAACTTAGGTTAATATACCTCATTGTGACACTTTACAAACTAGACTCAGAAAATAAGATTTACTCAGTGTATGTATTTAAATAGTGATTGCAATTTTTTATTAACATTCAAAAAAATAATAATTGTAGTTATATAATGTTCACAACAATAAAGCTAAATTCATATAACTTTATTTTTCGATAAATATTGTGACCCCACAATATATGGCGTCAACGGTGGTGAACCCCATCGAGGTTCATGGTATCTTTAATTATTTATCATTCACTTAGGGCAACATATTCGTTTCAATTAAAAACGACATATATTATCGCCCAAGTGGGACATACATACGTGGATATAAATATATAATATGGACTGTTTTGTCCACAATCACATGCATGCACAACTCACACAAAAAAACAAACGAGTTGAGTTGAGTTAACCCAGCCGGAATCCCAGTCACCGGCCACTCACTATCACTACAGTCTGCTAAAAGTGGAGGTGGTGGGCATGGATTTGGCATCTTCCTCAGCACAAATTTCAGAATCTTTCCGGTGGAAGTCTTGGGGAGCTCCTCCTTGAACACTACCGTCTTGGGGACCATATAGTGCGGCAGTTTAGCCCTACAGAACTCTATAATGTCTGTATCTTTTGGTTTTTCTTTGATGTGCGGTTTCAAGCTGACGAAAGCGCAGGGAGTTTCGCCCCAGAATTCGTCCGGCTTCGCCACCACCGCCGCCTCGTTCACGGCGGGATGCGTGTAGAGCACTGATTCCACCTCCACGCTGCTCAGGTTCTCGCCGCCGCTGATGATCACGTCCTTTGACCGGTCCTTGATTTCTAGGTAGCCGTCCGGGTGCATAACCCCCACGTCGCCGGTGTAAAACCACCCGTCCGGTCTCATGCTTTTCGCGGTTCCCTCGGGGTCTTTCAGGTATCCCAGCATGACGGAGCCGCCTCGGAGCACCACTTCGCCCAGAGTTGACCCGTCTCGATTCACGCTCACTCCCGTTTCCGGGTCGACGACGTCCATTTCCGCCATTCCGAGGGTTCTCAGTCCTTGCCTAGCTTTCAGCCTCGCCCTCTCCGTCGCCGGGAGCTTGTTCCACTTGTCCTTCCACGAGCAGGAGACTGCGATCCGGCGGTTTCTGTTAGCCCGTAGCCGTGGCTGACTACGAACCCTAGCGACTCTGTCCGCACAGAATCGCCGACGCGGCGGCGCTCCGGAGGTCATGATTTGAACTGGACGCGGCAGAGGCTTACCGTCGCCGGAGTTAGTTAGCATGTTGAGCACGACGGAGCGCGCACAAGTGCGTCACTTTGTGGTTGCGAATATCGGAATAGATGTTGGCGGCGTCGACTTTCGGCGCAGATATTGGTGCCCCCCACGGCGGCCATTCCCAAGGGAAGCTCCAGCCGTTAGCGTGGAACATGGGTAGGGTCCACAGATACACCGGTTTTTTCGAACTGACCATTCCATCAGGGAATCCAAGGAGATAATGAAGATTCCTCTGTGGCAATGAACCACCCCTTCGGAGCAGAGGTGGTGCCGGAGGTATAGTTCAGTACGATCGGGTCGTATTCGATATCGGGCGAATCCATTTGAAATTCGGGTCGCCCTTTTCCACCATGCCTTCATACGTCTCGACAAACTCTCGCCGCTGCGCTCCGCCGGAAATTCACGATCGGCGATGAGAACAAGAGCGGGCGCGGAGATCCGGCGGAAACAGAGACAAAGCCTCGATTGCCAAATCCCTGTACTGGCTGTCAACGAACATAAGCTTTGACTCGCCGTGGCGTAGGGGACGGAAACGGTCCGGGCATCGAGGCGGATGTTGATGGTGTTGAGGACGGCGCCGGCCATGGGCACCGCGAAATGGAGCTCGTACATGGCGGGAACGTTGGGGCGAGAACGGAGACGACGTGGCCTCTCTGAATGCCGAAAGAGACGATGGAGGAAGCGAGGCGGAGCAGCGGAGATGGTTTCCGACCAGGTGAAGGTGAGTCGTTGTAGACGCGGAGGCGGCGTCGCCATATAGTTGGCGGCTCTCTCCAGAAGAGAGAGAAACAATGACATTACGAGATAGTTTCCCACGTCAAGTTGTTGTGTGATTTGTGTTGGTCCGATAGGTGGTGAAGTCTAGAGGGGGGGGGGGGGAATAGACTTTCACACTTTTTCAAATTAAATAACTTCGGTAACTTCAACTCTAAGTAACAAGTAATAGAGCAAGTTTATACGCACAGCGGAATAATAATAATAAAGTATGCCCATCAATAACTAAATGTGCATGTATAGATAGGTACAAATGATATGTAAGGTGACAGAGATATCTTGATTGTATAAGAGATGGTGCACTCATATGTAAAAACAATATTCAGATTGTAATAAATATGTATCACGTCGTCCGTGTGACGAATGTACATGCACACGTCAAACTGCTTAGAATAATTCAAATTAGCTTGAGATTTGAGTCAATGCAACGTGGACATACTAAACCGGATGATTAAGAAAACTGTGAATAGTAAACAGGTTGTCGGATGAGATAATAGATATAACAAATAATGTAGTGCGGTATGTAAATGAGAGAGACAATTTATAGTGGTTCGGAAGTGCGTATCTTCCTAGTCCACTTTTCTCCTTTCACGTCTAGGAGAATTCACTATTTCCACACAGTTACATGTGACAAAGTGACAAGTACACAGGCACTTCTTCCGGATGTCTTGCACACAGCTACACCCTGTCCGAGTGTCTCGCACACAGCTACACTTAGCAACTACGAGTGTTTTGCACACAGCTACACTCACTAGAGTATTTGCACACACATTACTCTTTCTACAATTTACCAATACAAGGATTTGATTCTCTCTCCAACTAGATTTGAGACTATTCAGATTAAGTCTCTTGAAATATATTGAGCACTAGCACTTTGAATTTTGCACTTGTATTCGTTCACTTCTATCTCTGCTCTGCTTATTCACCTCTTGTTTTGTCTTCAAGTCTTCATGGATTTTATAGATAATCAAATTATCCTTGGGTGGTAATTGATATTTAATTTTGAATCTCATAGCTGATGATGTTGACAGAAGTAGATCTCAATTTTGATTTGATTTGTCAACTTGCCTGACAAAGTAATTCTTAGCACAACTTGATTTCTGTTGTTCTAAAATGTTACTTTATTGTCATTTGAATATCCAACGAATCTTTGAAATAAATTCATCTGATAGAATTATTTCTAGATAAGTTTTTATTCATGCCTCATAAATATTTTTCCGTTCTGATCAATGTCTTTCAGGCAGTTTGGTCTTGTGGCAGTGGGTGACTTGGAGTAAATTCTTCGAATTTATCCATTTTTGATCATCTTGCTCTTTTGCCACATTGTGCTCCTTGACTTGAACATCGTGCTTTTGACTTGAACATTGTGCTTCTTTCGATACATTGTGCTTTTTAGACACATGACCTTACAACATTGTGCTCCTTAGGTGGCATTGTGCTCTTTCCAGATTTGTCACATTGTGCTTCTTTGGTAGACATCGTGCTCTTTTGGACACATCATGCTCCTTCGGACACATTGTGCTCTTTTGACATGCATTGTGCTCCTTCTGAAAATCTGCCTTAAAAAATATAAGTCCTTAGGGGAATCGATCTCAGTGTGATCGTTTAAGTAAGGACCTCTACATTTTGCCGTTAGGCTCATCCAATAATC